>VXAZ01008313.1:0-28723 GCA_013399875.1 Gymnorhina tibicen | reverse complement strand
CCCTTCCTCCCTCCCCAAAAAAATATGCATCTCTGATCCAAAAAACTGCATAGTTTGAAACTCTCAATTCAAAATGAGGCATTTCTGTGAGTAGGAACAATGCCTGCTGATACAGCATCAGGGTTAAATGTGATCAAGTGCTCATGAAACATCAGCTTGCTCAAGACCAGTGTAAACACTTGAAAAAGCTCTATGTTTCTGAGCAGAATAAGGTCTATGCCTTCTTAAGATGCCATATTAAAGAAAGTGAAATTTTTTTGGATGGATAATTTGGTACAGATACAGCTCCTCTCTTCATTTTTCCAAGTTTGGACAGGTGTGGCCACACTAACTCTGTGACATGGCTATGCATTTACTCTGGTATAGTCAGAACCTTCTTTTGTTCAGAATAATTCATACTGTTAAACAAACCACTGCATAAGTTGCTGCAGGAGGTGATCCTCACAGAGCAGAGATAACAAGATGGTTTAGTGTGGAAAGCAAGTCACATCTCTTTCCTTTCAGTGCTATGGAAAAGCGTGTCCACACGCACAGAGGCAAAGATCTGCAGCTTACTTAAGGCTTTCATCTACAGGCTTTGATGATGTTTGACTGTTATTCTTCTCTTTAACCATGACCTCACCTGGGATCCCGACCATTTCCCACCTCTGCTGTAAACATGGCTCCTTCCTTAGTTGCCCAATACCAATTATAATCTTCCAGTTTTGTGGACAGATCAGCAACAGTCAGAGTAAAGAATTACAAGCCTCTTAACTGTGTGCAACAGCAGTCTCCAGACCCTCCTTTTCCCTTTAAATGCACAAACATGAAAGCTAATGGAGAGATGGAGGTGAAATTGCTGTGTCGTTTACAGCTTACTATTGTATCTGAAAATGTCTTTTGCCCTTTATGTACCTTTTTATAAATCAGCGTAAGTACTCTCCACCGAGGAATGTGTGTACTATCACAAAACACAGATATTGTCAGAGGAAAGAGAAATGGGGTAAAATAGTTGCATTTTTCCATTTTATGGAGCTTTTTCTCACCTATTTTGAGGTCTTTTCTCTCCAAACCGAAACAACAAAATATGAAAGAAAAGAAAAGAAAAGAAAAGAAAAGAAAAGAAAAGAAAAGAAAAGAAAAGAAAAGAAAAGAAAAGAAAAGAAAAGAAAAGAAAAGAAAAGAAAAGAAAAGAAAAGAAAAGAAAAGAAAAGAAAAGAAAAGAAAAGAAAAGAAAAGAAAAGAAAGAAACTGGTAAAATTGTTTTTTAGAAATCATCACCCAAATAGATAAAATTTGCAAGAAAAGTCCTCTCTTTTCTTTTTCAGGAAAAGGAAGGTAGTAAGTATGCCATGCCATTCTGCTTCCTTATACTGTGGAAAAATCTATAACCTAAAGCAGTCAAAAAGCTGCTTAAACTGTGGAGAAAAGCTGGCCAGGAACAGGTTACTGCATTTGCAAAGATTGCTTGAAGACCTTTCTCACCCTCCACACTCCTGAACAGAATAGAGAAAGGCATCTGCTTCAAATCCTGCACCATAAGTACCTGAATGCTCAACAACCCAGCTGAGACTGGTTCTGCACACTGTATTGGTACATTCTTACTGAATTGCAGTAAGTATTTCACGTATTTGAGTATGAATATGTCTTCTCAGCACATTTCTGCCACTTCTGAAATATTCACTACTGTGAATGCCAAAGAATTTGTATCAATTTAATTTTATTCATCACACATACAATATGTACATAACAGACATGTCACATTTCTGGACAGCTTTAGAAATTAGGAACCTCAAACTCTGAGATCAGAGTTTGCTAGCAAGAGAGGCAAACAAGTCCTTGCACTGTTCCTCACTGGCTTAAGCACATGAAATCTGTGGGAGTGGATATGCCTCCATCTCCAGATGAATTGTGCAAAAGACCGCCATCACACTACAGCACTGAGCAGTAGCATTTCTGATGATCTCTCCCACTATTTCACCTCTCCCCAGTCCTCTCCCCATGGTGTAAGTCTGTGTAGACCCTCTGTTCTGTTTTTGCACCAGCTCTGGGTCAGCCCAGGATTTAGTGTTAGGACTTGATGAGGTAAGTAGGAGTAAAAAAGCATCAGATTCATTTATATCCAGAGAGCACAACAATCTTCATCTGCTCAGACAGATACCAGGAAAACATATGTGATTGTGTGGGATTTCTGCACAGACTAAGTATTTCTTATGTCCCTCATGTGCAACATCACTCAAACAGGTCTCATTGTCTCTTTTCTAACAAATCAAAGCTGTTGGGAAAGCAAGAAGGACCATGCTGGGAACTGCAAATATTTACGACTTCTACATGCTATGAACAGACAAGGAAACCTTCCAGGTTCCACACTGGTTGGAAAATGCACTGTTCCTAAATCTCATAAACATAAACCATGTGAGAACAGTTAGGTCCATGGTAGACAGAAGTTATGTGAAACTTCAAAAATAGATGGAGCCCAACTACAATTACCCCCATTCAAAATGAATATAATTATATTGACTTCACTGATATTTACGCTAGCTGAGCATTTTGCTCTACACTAATCTTGGTAATTAATTTTAAGGTTATGTAAAGCAATAAAAAACCAATAAATTTTTAAAAATCTCATCACAGACTTCCTAAGTTTAAAATAAAATGTTCATGATCATGGAAAAACTAAACCCAGGGACAGTTTCTAGGTTATCAGTGTTCCACATCAGCCCAACAAATCTGTTTCCAGCCCAGCTTGATAGGGATCACTAGAACTTCTGTCATTTGGTAACTCATGAAAATATTTTCATTAATTATAGTTTCCAGTCATTTCATTCTATTTTGTCAGAGACTTTCCCTCTTTCAGATTATCCATCTTGTTCACAGTAGTAGTGGTATAGTGGCATTGGATGGGAATGACTGGAGAGGAGGTGGTGCCACCTGGAAGAGAAAACACTGATGAGTGAACCCTGCCTTTCTCTGGGAGGTTGGTGCTGACCTGTCTGTGTCAGAAACACCACTGGGGCCCACAGAGCCATTAGGATGTTAGTGCATTATTAGAAATTAAAATATTCCATCTTGCTATTTCGTCTTGATTCTGACTTTCATTTTAAATTACTTTGTCTCTTGTGCCCTGTTAAATTGATTTGTTATGCTAAATTTGTGCCAAATAAATAATGAGCTTCCTAATTAGCTTATGTTGAAGCAAGGCAAGGATGAAATTATATCCAACTGTCTTACTGTCTGGGGCCCTATGAAACAAACACACTGAAGATACTAGAAACTGTGCAACTCCTCAGCACATTAGTTGCTAGCATGTTGATTCCCAGTTCTTTGATGCTGCAGGGAAGGGGTTGCTTTGAATGTTTCTAAGAACACAGAGCTTAGCTCTCATCACAGCAGTCTCACAGAGAGCTACAACCTACAGATGAAAACTGCAGTAACAGAAGAAAAATGTGCATTCACACAAGTCTCCTGAACAAAGAACAAACACAACCCTCTGAATTAACAATTATTACTTCATTTTATTCTACCCTAACTAATCCACAACCTAAGCAAACAGGATAAATAACCTAGGAACTCTGGCACATTTTCAAGCTTTAAAGGGATCTGAGCTGTTCTCCCATCTTTGAAATAGGGCCTCAGCCTTGTACAGCAGATAAATGCAATGGAAAATTTTGGCTAAAAAGATCAAGAGGGAATCTCTGCATCCACTTAAGTCAGTGGCAAAATCCTTGTTAGCTACGGTCTAACATGGCCTAAGCTGAAGATCCACATATCACCTAAGAGAAGAAAGAATCAAAACTAAGACTCTGGTGTGTCTGTCTGCTGTCCTAGACAGAACTGTGCCTGTGACACTGGCTGTTACTATTGGTATCACAAGTATTACTAGTATCACAATCTTTTACTATTATTATTACTTTCAAAATTGCTAATACTACTGTTGTTACTGACTTTCTAAAGGATTACTACTCTGTCCAGACAATTTCTGGTATTTTTATATGGCAATATTTCTGACCAGATGTACATACATCTTCTGCTGCTCTTTTCAAGCACTGTATTTAATGAGAAATTCAAGAACAACATAAATTTTTGTCAGGACTTAAATCCTGAAAATAGTGCAGATGAAGCAGAATAAGTACCAACAACTTTAAATAGCTAACCAAGGAACACATCTAACCTGTCAGCCATGACAAGTATTTTCTTTCTGCTTGGGAGAAGTGTCATAAAAATACATTATGAAATGTAATTAGACACAGGCATTAATTCTTTCATCAAGGAAGATAAATACCTCTTTAGCTGCTGGAGTTCACCATAAGGTGGGTAATCGTATGGCATAATTAGCAGAAGACTGAATCATGTAAAGAGAAGCTGCTCACCAGATTTAGCTAGAAGCTAATGATGTCTAACCAGCAGAAAGAATTCATGTTTAAACAGCATCTCTGCACTAGATGAAAATAAAAGAGAAGCATGAATTTTTTTACCTAGATAGCAAATATTTTAGCATAAGCTTATAAACCTATGATGCAAGAATTGCCTTAAAAGCCCAGCACAAAAGTTCACCTAGTTCAGTGGAACTAGGCTACAACATAAGCCAGAAAGAAGCACTGAAGTAAAGACTGAAAGAATGAAGGCATGAGGTTTATACTGAATACAGGGAAAACTTCTTCATTATTATCATAAAAATATACACCACAGCACAACAAATATTCAATCCGCAGTCTTGAGGGATAGCTTTACAGGAATACTAACAATAAGACCTTGAGCTTAGTTAAGAAAGATGAACTTCAAAGTTATATAAAATAATTTATTGTGACTCAACACATGTCCATATGTTTGCTGTAATTCTAATATATAATACGAAACAAAATTGTTATAATTTACAAGTGGGCATGATCTACACTGCTTTGCTGTTACCAATCTGATGTAGAAGGAATCCACTTTTTTCAAGGAGTTTGGTCAGAGTAAAGTCATATTTTCTACTTTAATTGGTTGGGGAGGTTTTGTTTCAGGATGCAGTTTGGGCAGTGGCTGGGAATGGGGAAGGGCCAAAGTAGAGGAATACAGGGACAGTGACTTAGATTGAAGAACTGGGTGCAGAGAAATCAGAGTTATAATAAGATCAGCTGCAAAGATTTAGCTGGGTCCCTCAGCGTGCTGAGCTGTTTGGCTGATAGACAAGTACTGTGTAACAACATGGATGACAGCAGGTGTAACAGGGAGGTTTCTTCATTCACACTCTTAAACTCTGACCTGAAGAGTTGCATTTCAGCTCTGGTATCTACCTCAGAGCTCCTGTGTAACACGAGACATGGTGCCTCAGTACTTTACAAATCTCTAAGTGTATGGCACATTTTTTCAAGTGCCACTGAGCATGGGGGAATGTAGAACCACTGAGCTCTCAGTGCTGCCACTGAAAGCAATGAGAACTGGTCTTTGACATCTTCCTGTGCCATATGACAATGAACCACACTGTAACACCAAAAATTTTACCACAAGTGTTTTTCTAGTTGCTGTTAGACTCATCTTTCCATCAGTGAAACAGGTTCAAATACTCCTTTTAAATCACAAAAATATATAAAGTTTTACGTTTAAAGCACCAAGAAAGAGTGACACGTTGACATACACCTTCAAAAAGCCTGGGCAGAAATTAATTATTCTATCTTCACAGTAGAATTTGAAGTGTGTATGATAAAGAAGGAAGATAAAATAAATGTCAAATAACTGCTCATGTAACCAAGCACCAACTGGTCATGGGTCACTTTGAAGAAAAACAAGTGTACATGTAATTACAGTATCAAAAGATATAAAGTGGCAGCTGGAATGAGATTGGAGACATAATTCTGAACTCTGTGCTGTTTAAGTGTTTGGCTTTGGAACCCCCTAATCATGTTCTTTTGTCACCAAGGGTGAAGTGAATTCATTTTTTAAATCAACAGAAAGCCACTATTTAAAATAAGGCTACTGCTTGTCATTGATTAGACATAAAAGTACCTTACTCTCAGGACATATTCATGAAGCTCTTCAGGTACCTTGCAGATAATCTGAAAACACTTCGTAATGACACCAGGGTGATTAAACACCTCGCCCCAGCTCAGAGGTGAGATGGGCTAAGAAATTTTGTAAATGTTCCTGTTCATCTGTGGAGCTGCTTATGTGACTTCTGTGAATAAATGGAGACTTTTGCCTGTACCAGGGTGCTCTCAGAACCACTGTGTCTCATGTGCAGGGTTGTATTTTTAAATAAAATACTAGCAAACTGGTAAGCAACTGGCTACACTCCATAAAAAACTACATTTGTCTGTTTCTGGGATACAGTTTAGGTTAAGACATATTAGCAGGTATGAAAGACATTTGGGTCTCTTTTTAAAACTCTTTGCTCCTTTCCCTCCCTCTTCCAATCTTTTGGAAGCACCAAGAAACATTTCAGAAGTGAAATGAATCATTTGAAGGTGCTGTGTGCAAGGCAAGACTGCTGACATTTCACTCAATCTCAGGTCAGCCGCCACCTCCAGGCAGGATGACAGCAGCTTCTTTAGAAATTTTCAGAGTTGATACCGAGAGAGCTGACACCAGTGAGTCCCCAGATACCACCTGTCACAGTTCTTGCCGCATGACCAGACTTTGCACAGGCTGTTCTTCAGCCAGCTGTGTCACCACTGTTCCCACTGTCAGCTGAAGGAAGCTGGTGCCCATCCCAGCTGGAAGTGCTCAGACCCTCTGGAGATGAGGACGCTGGTTTGGAGAGACTGTGAATGGGTGGAGGTTCTGTTTTCTGTCTGTTTTTGTCAACAGCAGGGGTCCTTGTAAATACTGAGGCTCATTAGAGGGTGGCTAACTGAAACAGCAAAATAGCTGCAGAATTTAACCCGGCTCCTCCTCTCCTCCTCATTTCTTATCAAATTACCTTCATTCATTGAGAAATCTACTGGCTTTTCCTTCTCCAACATGAAATCTGCAGAAATTCTTAGTTAAAAAGGCTGGGCCAGGGGGCAGGCAGAGAAGCCAGTCCTCTAGAACAGGATCCTTGTAATTTTTTTTGATGCACCATGTCAGCTTTGTGTCTACTGTCACATTGTTTTGTCAGGAGACCCATGATGTCTGAAGTGATCAGTACCAGGTTAAAGTGAAAAAAATGAAGACTCAGACTTAAGAGCTGTTGCACAGACTCTCACATACAGCCAGTCAAAGAGGAAAACAAATTTACTGAGATCTTGGCAAGAGGTAATGTTCACACCAGGAATCAAATCTTTCAAATAAGGTGGTAGCTTGTTTCCTGGATGGTGAGAGCTGTCTCTGCTGCAAGAGCCCTTGCAGTAGCATCTTGAGCTGGGTCGAGCAAGATCACTCATACCTCTGCCCTTCTTAGCCCCTGCAGTCCAGCTGGCTACACTCCTATGTGACCATTCAAGCACAAGCATCACTATGTATTTTATAAACCAAATACAAAATGTCTTAAATAGCTTAATGATGTACAAAAGGCTGCACTGCATGACCTCTTCTGCAGGAATATCTTTAAATGCCTGCTTACAAGAGTTTTAGCTATGTACTATTTGATCAGTTCTGTAACCAGGACCACATTTGGAAGGAAAGGTCAGATTGTCCCACCAGGATACTGAGTGGTACTTTCAAGCATATGAATTGGACAAGAAGAAAGCTACACCAGGAGGGTTCCTGCATCCTATAGCTGGATACCTAGTTGTGAAGGTGGCCAGAAGCTGAGTCTCTCACCTGCTTCCAAAGAGCTCCATCATCTGCATCCAGTCCATTTTCTTCCTTCTGATGACAACTGATTGGCGAGCTCCTGGGTTATCCTCAAATTAGTGACTCAGGAGCACTGGGTTCACACACAGGCACATTTCTGGTATCCAGCGGCACTGTGGTAGATGGGTAGATGGATGGATTGATTTGTTTTATCTGCAGAAATATTCAAGGTCTGGATGTCAGCCTTACTTAGCAAATGCCCATATCCCATTTTCAAGGCAAAGCACTTGAGAAGCTTCAGATTATCTCAAATGTGATACTTTTTGTGGGCTGCATACTTTTTACTCTCTTTTTCCTGTGGACCTTCAGGTTATAATAGGCATAAAACAAGCTCTGTTACTCCCCATAGCAAAGTATTGTGAGAGCTCTGGGCAGATACAGACACAGATTGTGGGAATTAACTGGTTAACACACAGGCTGATGTTGAAAATGCAGCAGCAGGCTTAGCTGAAGTCTGCTGCTCCACTGTCTCACAACACCTCCTGTCCTCTTAGTAGAAAGCAGAAGGAATGGGGCTTTGCACAAGGAAAAAAATCACACTGGGGTTTGTAAGAGTATATTCTACTGCCAATACAAGACTACTCTAAACTATTTGCACTGAGAAACAGATCTACATTTCCTAAGAGAAGTTTTACCCTGACATGAGAAATTAAAATGCAAAACACGCTTTTCCTTGTAAACCAAAAGACATCACACAGTTACAGTCCACATACAGTGCATGCAACAAAGGAAAGCAGATGCTTTTTACCCAGTCTCTGGGTAATTTCTAATATTCAGCTTTCAAAAAAAGTTGAGTATTGAGCACAGTTGCTGCCTAGTGGTGAGAAACAAAATGCAGGACTCTTAGTCCGGAAACATAATTGCTCATTAATCATGGACCAGCGATACTACGGACCAAAAATATGTTAGTCAAGTCTTCTGCTTGCCACATGAATTAGGCCATGAATTAGGACTCTGCAAAAATTTGCTTGCATTGGTAAATTTTCTTCAAACAAGTCTTGCTGGTTTGTCATTTGCTGTCATTTACAAGGCATCAAGAAATAAAAACCTACTAAGCTACAGATTTGTGTAAAGGGGAAGCTTATAAAGGCGAAAGGAGGCAGAAAGCATAATGTGTTTGCTTATTGCAGGGGCAGCCTCAGGACCTTCTTCTAGATGAAGGTAAATTAATGGGTCTGAAAGGCACCAAGAAAATAATTAACACCTGTGCAGTGGATATCATGAAATGAGACGAGGCAAGAGCTAGATGAGGGGAGAAAAAAGCATGTATGTATGTTGGTATACATCTTCAACTCATTTGGCTTCAAGAGATTGCTTTTCAAACAGGCTGTGATCTCTCCAGTGCAGGAAGAACAATCCTCATGAGCACTGCTGGTAAGAAGTGTGGTGACACAGTTTTGCAGGCATAAGATGAGAGTAGCTGTAAGAATCCCCCATATAAGAATCCCCCAACGCCATCATGTGTTTCTGCTCCCTGCAGAGCCTCACACAGATGCTGCACCAACAGGAATTCTTTCCTCCTGGTCATTGAACAACATTTTGTGAGATCAAGTCTGGAGGTGTCAGAGGGATGAGGATTTTTGCAAGGAAAATGAAAAGTGACATGTCCTTTCCCAAAGTAGTGGCAAACTGAATAGCCCAGAGAGGTCAGCACCGGAGGAGAAATCAGAGTGTGACACTTGTTTGGTAAGTTAAATACCTGACAAACTAAAAAGTTTCTTTAAGTTACTGCAAAACACAGTACCTGCAAAGCATAAAAATTTCATACATATCTGAGTTTCAGCCCAGCTATTCACTCCCAATATTAAAATGATAAAATCTGGCATGCTGAGAGAAAACCTGTTTTAAAAACGCAGTTTGCAAATCCCTATTCCTGCTCCCTGTACTAGGAGAGAAACTCTTTCCAGATGAACACCTGGAATTTCCATTAATAGCATTCACATGCAATGATAGTCATTAAAAAGGTCTAATAATTATGCTGGCTGTATTCAATAAGTTGTGAGAGTTACCTGCTCCTGGAGTGTTTCCTCTCCAGTGATTACTTTTTCCCTTTCATTAAGTGCTGCTATTATTTTATTTTCTTGGTCCCAGGGAAAAGGTGTACAGAATTAAAGTGTTAGATGAAAAGCTTTCATTCTGGTAAGTGCTTAAGGGGAAACTTGCATAAACACCAGGAGAAAATAGAAATAACTCATTTCCATTCCTTTATTTCTGAGGAGTGACTGATGTCTCTGTCAAACAACTTAGCAAGGCTGGAACAGAATTTGTTTCTCAAGTGAATAATAATGAGAAAATAATGTGATTTGAGGTGCCTGTTTAATTCTGACTTACGTATTGGCCTTTACCTTAGATCAAGTAGCTTTTACACTAAAATAAAGCAGAGGCTTGGCCCATACAAGTCAGTGGAAAAGTCCTAGCTTTGAGTCACACCTAAAAAGGACCAAGATCTTACTGGGAATGGTGAAAGGAAGCTACTGGGGTTCTTTGTGTTCCATTAACTTTTCTTAAAATCACTATTTTCACTTTTGATTTTCTTCTGTCCTTCTAGTAATGACTTTAAAGACCTCCAATGTAGCTTTTGCAGCATATAAATAAATACACAACTAGAGAGTACAACCATGAAGGTTTATTTTCTGTTTTCAACTTACCAGCATGTCACCTCAAAGACACCTCTCAGGCTTACAGTCTACAAGTAAAGAGCCATGACTGTGCTCATAAATCAGTGCAGAAATTAGTAACAGTTTGTAGAATTAGAGTTTGTATGAATGCTGTTTCTGGCAGGTGAGCCTACAGGCCAGACAATCCATCAGCAGAAGATCTGCAATCCTCAAACCAGCAGAATAGCTAAAAGGCTGTGGTGTATCCCCTACAACTCTTTTTTGTCCATTGGACCAGCAGGAAAGGGCTATAGATGTGTCTTGTATATTCAAAACAAGTGACAAGAGTCAATGGACAGCAACCGGACTTATGATTTATGAAAAATGAAGCAAGCATGAACTGAGACAAAGCATTACCACATTGTAGCTGATATTTCCTATTGCATATAAAACATCTGTCCAAAACATGTTTTGTTGTTACCAGCCGAGCAGCAGCCAAAAGACACAGACAGGACCCCTTAACCTTGTGGTTCACCCAAGTGCCACAACCAGACCACAGACATCTCAGCACTTGGCATCTTGAGCATGAGAGCCTGAGAGACTGAAATCGAACTGCATGAAGATTTAGTATAATAAAAACAGCTTCCTTTTCCTTAAGAACATGCAGTAAATTTTGTGACAATTATCTTGCACTGAAGTCCTGATCATGAAAGGGAAGAGTCCATGACATGTTGCAGAGGTGAAAGCATCCAAGGGATTATAGTGATAAGAATAATTTTATAGTGATTACTGTAAATTACAGAAATTTGAGACTCAAAATCACAGGCACAAGTAATTCGGGGAGCAAACTATGGCAGCAGCTGAAGCTGCCAGGGCCCTGCCCTAGAAATAAAAGACAAAAGTTTTATCCATCCAACAATATGAACCTGCAGGAGGCAAAGCAAGATAGAAAAAGAAACCCTCACAGTCTCCCAAGTGGACAAAAAACGTGCATAGTTTGCCTCAATTAGGAAAAACCATTTACCTGCAAAGATGATGGGTGTATGGAAGCCTGCCCCAGGTCAATGGCACCTCCTCTGAGCCTCAGTAAGAAGCTGCATCTCCTCCTTCTTCTGGATTTAACTGCCTAGCTCTGAAGGCCAAACTGCAACAACAGGACAATGGGAGGTGTACGCAGAGCATGGAAACAACAGGGAAGTTTTTCCCCAGCTCTAGAGATAAACTAAAAAAAAAAAAAAAAAACATGACAGTTCATCTGAAAGATGAATAAGAGCTTATTTTTAACTATCTAAGTAACACTTATTATATCATGTAAGGAAAAAAACCCAGCAAAAAAGACATTAAGTAACCATTAAGGATGCCAAAGAGCAGAGAGAAGTGACAGCTAATCTGGACTTGTGAAGTGACAATGCTGACCCTTTTCTGCTTTTGCTTAAAATGTCTTCAAGTACTTTCTCGTGGGCTGGGGGTTTTTGGTGTGTTTGTTTGTTTGTTTGTTTTCCTTCAGTTATTTATTTTGCTATTAAATACATTATATATCTATTTGTTTATGGGTTTAGGTTTGTTTGTTTTTTACAACTCATTAGGTTTATAAACTCTCTTCTGTATGTCTGTTTCATTTATTTGAACTGCGATAGATCAGACGGGATTAGTTGCTTAGCAACTTTTTGGTGGCAGAATCTATTTTGGAGAATTTGCAATGTTCATACTAGAGGTCAGAAAATTTTATAACATCGTAAGCCAGTCAGAAAATACGTTTCAACAACAAAGATTTCTTCCAAGGCTCCTATTTCAATAAGAGAGGATTTCAGTATACCACCAGAATATTCTTCTGGAAAGGGGATAACATATATTTAAAATGAAGAAAGTAATAGGAAGGCAGGAGAATATGAGTAGATTTGGATGAAGTAGTATTATACCTTTCTTAAGTGCATTTCATATCTTCCTGCAGTGCAGCTGTACTCTCTCCTCCTACACAAGCTGCTTTTTTGAATTTGCAGGAAGGATAAACAGAATTAAAAATCTAGTTTTGTGAAAGTCTAATAAATTTTGATTTCTACCTGCCAGTAAGTACAAAAGAGGATAGCAAATAATGGCACAATTAAACAAATTGAGTGTACTAGGGGAATATTCCCCATCAGTGCTGGGGATGCTGTAGATTGGTTGAAAACAAATTTCCTCAGATGGAAGATTAGATGGTTTCACTTTTGTGGTATTTCCAGGTTTACAAAACATTCTTGAATTAGTTTAGCACAACACTTAGACACTGTACCTTGGCACATGCAAACCACATCCTCCTCTGGTCTTTCCCAGAGATATTTCTAACTTTCACACTATGATTACAGCACGCAGTACATTACACCTGGATTCTCCAAACCTGGAGATGAAAGGCATTGATTCTGTGATGTTTTGGGTTGCTTTATTGTTGGTTTTGTGGGTTTTAATGCTTGCCTTAATGTTCTGGGAATCACTACGCTTAACAGAATGAGTTGACACTTCAGTTGGTCTCAGCAGCACCCAAGATGCCAAGTGTATAACATAAAACCAAAGTGCCTTTTGCACTGGCATTCAGCATATAAAATATACCTTTTAAAAATGTGCTATTTCCATCCTACTCTAAGTGGCCTGATGGAAATCATGTGTAGTTCTTCATTTTTAAGACTCTAGAAAGGAACTGAATATCAATATCAAAGTAACACAATCTTCATTTTAACAGAAAATCTTCCCAAGTAAAAGGTACAAATCCTTCCCTAATATTCTTCAGTGACCTTTTCTCCTGACTATATCAACCGTAGTCTGCATTCTGGACTCTGCTGAGATTAATCTCTTTGCCAAGTGCCTTTGCCTTTCCCTGTTTGGATACATGCATCCAAACTGGTTATGCTGGGCCAGGGAAGGACACACATTAACTGAAAAACTGAAAACCACAGGCAAAATTTAGGAAATTTGTTAGTGAAACCAGATATGCTCAGCAAACTTTTGAAGATAACCAGCTCCCAGCCAGCTTTACAAACACTGTTCATTTTTGACTGCTTCCTGCCTTATATAATCGTTTCCCTTGGGTCAGACAGTTTAATGCCTTTTCTGGACTAATATCGATGACTACACGACACCTCAAGTAAGGGAGAAGACAATCAGCTCTCTTTCCTCTTGTTATTTCCAACATTATCTAAGAAACTTGTTTTAAAGAAAGAGAGGAAACATCACTGCATTAATACAATGGTCAGATTTAGCCACCAGGTGTTGTTCATCTGCTAATAGGGTATTGAGTAGTAATAGAGAAAAATGAGGTCTAGAGATAATTAATTTCCAGAGACAGAACACTGTTTATGAATAACAGAATTTACGCCACCTCTTTCAGGCAGCATTTTAGATTGAGATTTACATTATTCAAGGTTTTTTTGAGGGAAAGTTCATAGTGATTTTTCAGTGAGAAAACTAGTAATTTCTTCTAAGTAATCACTCATAAGAATAAAAGTGCACTATGGTGTTTCACCATTTCAGGTTTAGCTAGCTTTTTGATTACTATTTTAACAGAGTAAAATAATATGACTGTTTCATGGTATTAGTGCATTGGCTAGACAGCAAATGCTCTAGTTAATGTTCCCATACAGTTTCACATCCTTGAAAAATTAATGAATCATTCATCTTTGCAAGTGGAGCTTTCCATACAGAATGTCACAATTACAGTTTTTGAAAGACTGAGTCAGTTTTCATCTACTGCTTTCAAGTCAGCTAAAGGTGACTCTTACCTTTCCTCTCATTATGGAAGAAAAATTCAAATACACTGCAGAGTTCTTAAGGGTGAGCCAATACATCTAAAAGGTCTGGCTGCAGAGCTGCACTGCAGTTGCAGGCTTTATTTGCTGGTGGCAGAGAGCCTGGAGGAACCTTGAGAAGCATGGCAGGTAAATGGGAAGCTTTGCAGCCTTCCTATCAGGCACTACAAGACAAAAACCTACACTGTTACCTCAAAACCAGTTCATCATGACAATTCCATCTGCTGCAGCTGATGGAGGGCTCACTCTGAAGAGGATCAGGTCCAGCAGAAGGTGAGCCAGTTGTCTTCCAAGAGCTGCATTAAACCAATGAGCTTAAGTTATACCTGGGTGGAAAAGCTGCACAGCAAAAAGCACTGATACCAGCTTGAAATGATGTGCACTGGAATGCCTAGAGAAGTGGCGCTTCAGGATGCTGCATCACAAAACATATATTATGTCCTCAGGAGCAGACAGGTTCATAAACTGGGAGCTGGAAATGGATTGTGTGAGAGCTTCTTATTTTTACGCTAACGCCATTATTTACTTCAATCTCTTCAGTTCCTGTCCAATGCAATAAGTGTAAGTTGATAACGACAAAAATGCTCAGAAGGTGCCTTATGATTTCTCAGGCAAACAGCTGGCATATTTACTGGCTGATGATGAACACTGCCTTTACATTCAAACTGCATTGACTGAACAAACCTCACTTTCATGCCATCTGCTAAACACGCTTGCTCAAAACGTGTATGCAAATAGTTACTTCCCTTCATTTATCTGCCAGAACTATCCAAAATGACCAATTAAAACAATAAATAAAAGAAATCAAAAACTTTCAGGCTGACACTTGTTTGTCATATGCTTAAATCAAAACAAAAAGGAGTTCAAAGACAGGCAAAGGTCTTCCATCCAACAAGTTGGATGTTTGCCGCACTCTTTGACTGTGATCTGAACCAGCACATTCAGACTTCCAGAACAGTGCCACAATGGAGCTACACAGTCATCTCCCCAGCTGGAGGCAGTTTCCTAAACACTGATTCATCTGGGAAAGAAACAACCATGTAGACCCACACTGAGAAAGCATCTTCTTCAGTAACATGCGCTGTTCACTCCACTGCCTTACTGCAATTTCCAAAAATCTGGGCACTCCGGAAATCTGTCTCCCAAAACCTTTTCCAAGCACTGCTTTAAACCACCACATTTGGTTCATGTTTTGGCAACATCCAGTGAATTCAGCTCAGCTTAGCAAAGAGTTTTTCTCACATATATGTATTTTCCCCATATGGTGATTTACAAAAAATTGGACAGAAGCATTAGACAACCAAAATAAGAATAGTGTGATTTTAGATGCACAACAGAAGAAGATAAAAAGGTTTTGAGACTTTCAGCAAGCTGTTATATAGGTGTACCAAGAGACAATTTTTTTCATTATTCACAGCCATTCCTGTCTTACTCCAGAGAAGCAAAAACCTGTACCTTGTTTCTGCTCACTAGGCTGATGTAAGATAAGTGCATGGAAGCAAGTGTGATGTGTAGAGGCTGGGGAATGACTCACTGGCTTCCCTCTAAACTGCAGAGATTTCCACTCTAAAAGCTGATGATGGTGACTGTACTTAATTACTAAAAGTTTGCATTAATGGAAGGCTTTAAAAATTGGACCAGAAGAGGCACTTTAGGACAACATTAAGTCAATAAAAAGAAGGCTTTTAAGTGACATTAATTGCACTTGTCACAAATGACAAAAAGCTGAAAGAAGGAAGACACTGCAGGAAATTGCTATGGCAATAGTTCTTCCATCGGGAAAACCTGTTCGCATCTCAGTCCTACTCCATGCATGTATAGGTGTCCTGGTTGCAGCTAGGGTAGTGTTAATTTCCCCTTAGTAGCTGTTAAGGTGCTGTGCTTTGGGTTCAGAATGAGAATGATGTTGATAACACACTGATGTTTTGGGTTTTGCTGAGTCATGTTTATCCTAAGTCAGGGACTTCTTTTTTCCCTGTCTCATGCTCTGTCAGGGAGGGAGCAGAGGGGGTTTGCAAACAAAACCGGGAGGGAGCGTAGCTGGGACAGGTGACCCGAATTGACCGAAGGGGTATTCCTCACCACAGGATGTTCATGCCTGCTATATAAACTGAGGGGGTTACCCAGAAGGGCAGCCAGTCTGGGTTTGGGAATGGGAGTCTGGCATTAGTCAGTGGGTGGAGAGCAATTGTATTGTGCATCACTTGTTTGGGGTCTTTTCCTTTCCCAATATTATTATTATTATTATTACTACCATTATTTGCCATTGCTATTGTATTTTACTTTGCTTTCAAATATTAAACTGTTCTTATCTCAACCTACAAGTTCTACTTTTGATTCTCCTCGCCATTTCACTGTGGGATGGAGGTGATAGAGAAGGGCTGAGTGAGACGCTGCATGGTGCTTAGTTTTCCATCTGAGTTTAAAGTACAACAGGGTCAAAGCATATTACTTGACCCTCGGTAGAAGCCTTTTCGGATTGTTGAGGAAATGTATTAAACCCGGAGAAACACAGATGCCCAAAGGCACACAGATGATCTTTACCAAATGAGGTCAGATCCAGGGTTGCTCCTGGCATGCTCAGACTGTGTTTTGTGTTGTCTGCACAACATAGAGCACCGGTCTACGCCTTCTAACTGAGGCTGCAAGATTAATGCACAGGTCCCAGAAGAAACATAGTCTGGCTATTTTTCATCTTGTCTTCACTGACGGAGACCAGGCTGAGAGGTTTTAATCTCACTTGGCATTAGCTGATCTCTCAATAGATGTGAAGTCAGAATTTATCCCACAGACATTTAACTAAAATTAAGCATTCACAGCAAATTTCAGATTTTACTGAGACCTGCAGCAACATCTGGATAGTTCTTGAGCATCCTTAAGATCATCTTAACAGCATTTTCATCCAAGTAGTTGCACTGTTTTGTTTAACTTCTTCAGCTGAACTGCAGCCAGGAAAAAGAGTAATTCACAACAGTGAGAAGCTGGCTTAAGAAGTGGTAAAAGTCCAAGACTGCTATAGACATCCTACAGGATCTGGCCTTAGCCTCATCATTCACCAGAGCTATTGGTGATAGAAGGTCCCCACCTCCCTTTAGCAGAAACATAATAAAGAAAGTGAGGCAGAAAAATAAATAAGAGTTGTCATTTCCAAAATGGGGAGAGATGATGACAAGAAGAGGTGACTGACTGAAGGATGTGATCAAGACTGGCATTGCAAAGGAAAACAGAGCTCCATGGAATGGGGTCCTATGTCCTGCTTCCCTGGAGAATTCGGTAGTATCCACAAAACATTGTAAACAATAGAGCATTTGGGGATTTTTATTTGTCTGGGAAGTTTTGAAGGTGGAGGTAGATATTTGAGAACGGGTAGCAGTTTATGCATTAGAAGATTGCACACCTTGCATCACCTGTGAGTAGCACTGCTATGCTCATGAGGGTTGTGGTGGGACAGACCATGCACACCTGGAGCCACAGGACTGAACCAGCTAAATGAGAAGAAACCACAGCAGAACATGAGTCCTCACTAAGAGCAGAGCATGTGTTAGGATGAGAGTGTTAAACCAGAAACTAAAACTGGGTCATGGTTCAGCCATCTATGGCTTTTAATTTACCATATATTTACTCTTAAGATCTATTATGATATTTGTGTCTGAAAGGTTTTGACAGTTGTTCCTAATATATCTCCATTTCCATAAGTCTGTAGATCCCACTCAGACAAAATTTCCCATTTAATAAATTTGAAGGGTGTGTAACATTTGACACAGTATAAATATTTAAAAATAAACTTTCAAGTGTTTATTTTTATTCAGAGGTAGAAATTCTTTCTGTGTTTTTCCAAGAGCATTACTGAGATACAAAACAGCTTGAAGTCATCACATTGTCACTAGAAAACTATCTTTACTGTGTTTTTAAGGAGATGGAAGCAGTACACTAATTATCAGCCATCTGTGATGGGAGCTTGGGACTCTCACTCTCTCTCTTCCCTTCCTGCTTTTATATGTAGACAGATTCAGATCAGAATCCCTGGAGCATAAGCCAAGCGATAAAAGCACATGAAGAAGGTCCCTGTTGTGAGCTGATATGTGTCCCACAAGTGAACATCAAGAAAAGGATTGGCTAATCATCATGTTTCTTTTGAACATTAAGGACAGTAAAAGAGCATAAGTCTTCCTGGCTGATCCTATGATGCATCTGTTGAGCCATAGGCCAAACACACAGAGCAGCACTGAAACCCAGTAGACATCTGCAGGAGCCAGGGAGGCTTGTACCCAGCTGCTGACCCCCTGACAGCTCCAGCCACTGGCAGGACAGTGGGATGCATTCAGGCCGTGCACACAGAAGTTCTCAAAGCTTGCATGCCCTGTGGAGGGCAGAGATGGACGGAGATGGGCCTTGCTGTTCAGACAGCCCTTGTCACCACAGCTGGGACTGTCCTTCCTGGTAGATGAACAGGGATCAGGAGAACACAGGTCAGCTGAATTTTCCTAGAAGCAAGAGCATTCCTTTGCCAGACACTGCTCTACTGAGAACCTCTTAATTTTTACAGATTCACATACAATAAAAAAGTCCTGGACTTGTAAGTCAGACATGGCGTGTTATCAGACAGAAAACATTAAAAGAAAATTTTCCTCTGGAAAATGCCAGGCTCGGAGGCTATAGGGGTTATGTAATGATATTTCAGTACCTGTAGTCTTAGGGAGAGCAATTCTCATCGATGACCTGTCTGTCTGTCTTTAGACAGAACTTGAGCTGATTTTTTTGAGATTATTGCTCAACAGCACATGGCCTTAGCACAAAGCTGTCTGTGACACACATTGCAAATTTCTCTCTTTTCCAGACTAAACAAGTTGAAAAGAAGTTTTTTTCTACATGAAGAAGATAGAAATTACACTGACTGTTTCTTCAAAACATTTCCAAACTAGAATATCATTAAAAACTAGACACCCCAAAAGTTTTAAGCATTCACATTTTTCTGGATGAAAAAAGGTGCCAGTGACGGGCAATTTTAGGAAAGAAAAATGATAACAGAAGAAATGGGAGAAAGATAGCAGATAATATTCATTGTTTGAACTTGTTTCCAGCAAAGAGAAACCTCAAGGAAAGCATCAAAGTAGCAGTAAAAGCTTTTTTTTTCCCAGCAGTAACATTGTGGTTTGAAGTCTGGGGAAGTCAGCTTAGTTTCAGATTCTGTGAACAGCCTTTCCAAAGCAGATTTATCAGATGATGTAGGGGAAGTTGGAGTACCCTGTCCACCTGCTCCTCTACCAGCCTCAGGTCTTACAGAATGAACTCCCATCCTGTGTGATGCCTAATACACTCACACACATGCATACACACACACCAGCTCACACTTCTTTCTGTTCCACCTCCTTCTACTCTGATCCGGAATTCCAGTGAACTAGTGAGGATTTTACCAGGTAAGATCAGATCTACAGCATTCTGCAAAGCACGTAGAATACCAAGCTCCAGGACACCATGTTTCAGAACTGTGATGCTGAACAAAAGTGAGGAATTTTCTTATGTGAACAGAGAAAGAACAATCAAGCTCTTAGCATTGCTGGAACCTGAAAAATTGTCTCTGGGAGTTGTGAGGGATGAAAAGAGATACAGATCTTCTCTATCTTTTTTCTAAGCTGATTCGTTCCTCAGTGGTATAAATTGTCTTGGGATGTGCAACTGCTATCTTTTAAATAGATCTTGCTGTGG
This sequence comes from Gymnorhina tibicen, assembly GCA_013399875.1. Lineage (NCBI taxonomy): Eukaryota > Metazoa > Chordata > Aves > Passeriformes > Artamidae > Gymnorhina > Gymnorhina tibicen. The sequence continues at coordinate 8,907 of VXAZ01008313.1, read as the reverse complement.
ATATAATAGGAAACTTTAACTTCCTTCTAAAAACATAATTATGGGTGCAAATTCAGGGAGCAGCCTGATATTGCAAACTGATAATGCCATTCCCTATCCACACACTAGTGCTATAAATCAGAATTAAAGATATTAAAATCAGTAAAGATTCAGTGATACAAAAGAAATGGGAAGAGTATGAGGACCATTGCAGTTTGAGCACTGACTTTAGTGAGTGCTTGACTTTGACATGGAGTTTATTTTTTGTGCTTATTTTCCTCTTGACATTCTTCATTCCAGATGAAATTGCTTCTCATAAGAAGAGGAATGCACCCAAAGTTGCAAGCTGTTCCGTTTCATGCTTTTCTTAGGCACATCATATCCAGTCCTGCCCAGAGTCCCAGGGAGACAAGCTTACAGTTTACTATGAAGAAGTGGCTCATGCTGAGACTGTGCCTTGTCATAAAACTCTGGGATTGCAGCAGGCCATTCCAACACTCAGTATAAGACAAGCCATTACTCGGAAAACAAATTTTTGAATTGCAAGAAAATTGAAAGCAAACACATCAACACTCACCAAAAAAAAACTACATAACTTCACTGAACTTCTTTGTGAAAACTCTCCCTTGGTAAACTAATGAGCAAGACAAAGAATTCTCCTTAAGTTTTGCCTCAAGTTCTTCCTTCTCCAAGGACTGGTTCAGAATTATTTACCTTCTTGATTTTCTTTTGCTTCTGTTTCTCGGAACTGCCTCTCCTCTGTTCGCTTAAAAAGATTTAGTCATCCATACTATTTTCAAAAGAACAATTCTGTCCAACGAAGGGGAGGCCAAGGCTTGGTAATAGGGGCCGTGATTTCATCAGTCCTCCTTGTGGAATCCTTAATCAAAATATAAAGGTGTGTATGGCAACATGGGAGAGATGAGTCCCAAACCTGCCACAGTCTATCAGATAGTTCTAGTTCATCTGCCTGGTCTGTCTCAGCTTTCTGCCTGTAAAATAAGAATGATGACAGAATGGAAACCATTGAAGATAGGTTTTCAGAAACCTCTAGAGGCTTTGCTTTGTGGAAAATAATGTCATATAGTAAATCTCAAAAAAGACCTGGCTGCCTAAAACAGTATTCATACAGACCTCTTCCCCTAAAGTCAATACCAGTTCTGTCATAATTTTAATACTAATATTTCCTGAGCTTATGACTGTAATAGGGACAGCAGCATACAGTTGAATCTGCAGACCTGTCAATAGGATCTCTGAAAGGACGCTGAAGAAATATTTAAATAATTTAGACCAATTTATAGTTGGGCTAACCCTCTTATACCACATCTGAGAAAAGGCAGATAGAAGATTTATGTAGGAAATCATCCTTTTTTCAACAAATATGGATTCAAAAATACTAGGAAAGAAAGTATTTTATCATGTTGGGCAAAATGACAGAAAGTTCCCTTAAATATTTAAAGGACTCCCACCTTACTAGGTTCTGAAAGACGTGGTTTAAAACACAGTAATTTAGAAACCTACTAAGTTTGTCTGTGGTCCTCTTTTCTGTGTTTTACACATTTCACTCTCATTCTTCCCAAAAAGAGGTCAATGCCAAGCTGTCATCAGTTGCACTGGACGCAATGCTGTGCTCTTCCAATTGGTCTGTGCCACCTGAATCCATGAAACTGTGCAAACTCAGTTCCTTATCAGGGCAAATTTTACCAGGGAGTAAAACACAGAGAAGTGCCCTGGGCCAGACTGCAGATTGCAGAAGAGGCACACACCGATAAGGCTGGCCACAGTCGCTTCCATGGGGAACAGGGGCACAGCCCTGTTCTCCAGACAGAGAGGATGGCAAGAATACGCCAATACACTAAAGTACAATATATAATGATATACCAGGAAGGATGTCCTGGGGAGCAGAGAGATCTCGTTGCAGTGAGATGCCCTGCAGTCTCCTCCCTGAGAGCAGAACTTGTCAGATCTACCCAGTGCCTTTCTCCACCAGGAGGTACAACCACGGTTGACTCCTGAAGCAGGAAAGTTATAAAAATGCAATGGGGAAGCTGGAGGAAAGGAGAGGTGACAGCAATGTTAGCACATCTTAATTGCAGAGAATTTTACCCTCGAGCCTTCACATGCCTTTCCACATCACTGTCACTCTGAAGTGGGAATGATCTTGAGAGCAGAAGAAAAGCTTTAAATGCATGTTTATATATATATGTAAGTGTGTATATTTGTGTAAAATTATTAAAAAGGCAACAATGTCCCTCTGTCTGAGAGTCTCAGCATATCTAGTTTATCTTCAGAGCAAACACAGAGGCACAGGACAATGAACATCCCCTGCTGTTAGCTGTTTTTGAAAAGAGCTCCGCTTCACTTTTCGGACATCTCTTCCTCACAGCAGTATTGCCCTGTAATTTCAAGTCATAAAACTAATACTGAGAGCAAGCTAGAGTAAATACAGCTGCCACACTTTACTCCCACCCCTAGTCATTCCTCGTCTGTCTTTCTGGAGGGAGTCCCTTTAGAGGCTCACCCGTGCATGCTTCATCTCTCTCCGCCCTGCCTGACACAGCTGAGGGATTATTTTCCTCCGGCAGGGCTGCGGAGGGTTCAGAAGAGCTGGTGTATTACCTGCCTTGCTGGTTTCCCCCTCATGTCCATCACCTGGTTTTGTACATTGAAGAGGCCATGGTGATGTCCCAGTTAAATGATGCAGTCACAGCAGAGGCCTTTGGAGGATCATTAAGAAACTTTACGACTGAGGAGGTGGGAGTGAAAAGTCCATCAGGTTGGATAGAGGGACTGTATAAACACTTTCATAAGAGGTCTATTGTGAAATCCAGGCAAGGAAAATCTAAAAACAGAAGATGGTCACATCACTGTATCACTGCCCAGATACATCCTCCCAGGAGCAGGGGGGAACAGGCAGCATTGCAGTTCCGCATCTGCCTCTTCCCTCTGTCTCACACTGCTAACACAGCAGCAATGCTGGAAAGATTATTACCTGGATGTATCTACACCAAAAGTCAGGGAAGGGGACAAAGAGGAGTAAATAAGAGGGATGGTGCTTTTATGCAGGAACAGAGTGAGACACCAAATCAGAAAGGAGGAAGCACCTTTGTGGAGACCAGTGGGCCTGCTGGACAAGGACCAAAAGGAGTCCTATGGTTCCTTTCCAGCTTATGGTGACTGAAAAAGCTTCCCCCAGAATGCTCTGTTCTGTTATGTTAATGTACCCCAGTTCTGCTTCCCTGGTTGGCTCCGCTGGCCACTACACCCCTTGTTACCCGATACGCCCTCAGAGTTTCTCGATTGGTTCCCTTACCCTGGACCCACATTGTTCTGCCCGGAATTGTCTGGAACCTGGCACGAGCGTGGATGCATTAAAACCTCTCCTGTAGAACCCCATTCAAAGACCCTTCCTGCTCATTCATCGTCGGACTGTTTTTGCTAGCTATCCGGTGTGTGTGCACGTGTGTGCAAGGGTGCTGGCTGCACCAAGAGGCTTCCTTGGAGGCGCTTTTGGGAAGGTCGCGGCATTTTACCATCCAATATCACCACGACACACCTTCCCCATCTTCCCCGAGCCAGTGAAAACCAGTGAAGGTGGATGCAGAAACAGAGGATGCACCTGCATGGTCCCTGTTTCACAACATCAGCTGGAGGTTTGTGCCACCAGTGTCTCTGCAACAAGTGCATACAGGTGGCCCTGACTTCCAGCACATCCCTAAATGCCAGGGGACCTGCAAGGTGCTGGAATGCAGTCTCCTTTGAAACAAACAAACCATGTCCAACAAGATGACCTCAGGAGAAAATTATTGATATTTCCCTATAACCACCACGTATCACAGTCATTTGCATGGCCTCATCCCATTGTTAGAGCAATTCAAAGCATGGGGGAAAATCTTTGTCACTTTTTCAAGAGGAACTCAAAAATTTGTTGAATGGAAGAGACAAGTTTATTGCAGGTCTTTCTGCATCCTGAGTCAGCATCACTACAGATCTTTATAAGGGGCAGGGCTTTTGTATTTCTTATTTCTGCATTTTCTACAAAACACAGATATGTGAGGGTAATAATCCAGCTGCCACCTGTATTAGGTGTTCAATTTCTGCATTATTCAAAAACCTCTGTTAAAAGCTAACAGTGCCTCATGGGAGAATAAAGCAGGCTCAAGCAAGAAGAATTGTACCTAAAAGGAATTAACTGAACAAGTCAATATATCAGGGGAGAAAGTTAATCTATATAGCCAAAACAAGCAAAAGAGTTAAATTGCAGACATAGTCCCCTCTTTTTGAATGGGTCTTATTGATTTCGTCCAATCCTTCGACAGAAAAAGGATAGTAGAAAGCAGTACAGCTCTGGGATATGATACACAGAGGTACTGTGGCATCTCATTCTTGGAGCCTTTGAAGGCCCTTGAAGGCTTGACTAGGCAAAGACACAGACATGCTGACAGAAATCCCACTTTGAGCAGAAAGCTATGCTGTGGACCTTCAGAGATCACTTTCCACCACTCTATCTATTATTTTAAGAAAAACACTGAAAGCTTCTCCCTAAAGAGGGTTGAATAACCATCCTGAAATCCCATGGATTTGAAAGCATTCCGCCTTCTTGATATCAGTAATGAAATTCAACGCTTATTTAACATAACCTTCTCAAAATATGTCTGATAGCAAAGTTGCCATTCTCCCCAACTGCTGTTCACTAAAAATCCATTAAAACCAAGTATCCTATTATATCACTAATCTTCTCTATGCAAAAAAGTAACTCGTGTGTTGATTGCCTTAAATGACCACTTCCAGGAAGCTGATCAGTTCAGCACAAAGCAAAGAAACACCTCTAAAAATGAACAATTATTTCTGAAATCAATACCTGTCAGTAATAAGTTGAGCACTCTCTAGATGCATAATTTAATCTCACAGTCCATTAACTTTTCCCCTTCTTATCCTGTCATTGGACTCTCATTATCTTGTAATCTTTAATACAGTGTGAGAATACTTCAACCTCTAACCTTTAAGTATCTCATTATTTCTTATCTGATACCTTATGTTCTCTGTGTTTAAATAAAATAAAGCTGAAAAAAAAATCTAATTCATCTATACATTTTAGTTCGCAGCCAAAAAATAAGATTTTTTGAAAGAACATTGAGAGCAGGAAGAAAACATCCTGTATGAAAGCCCATCAGTTTTCCAGAGAGACTGTAATTAAGTTGCAGTTCATAGAAACATAAGAATTGTCAAAATGTCTCCCACTAGGAACCTAACTCCTGTAAGAACCAAATAATATTGCTTCAGGGGAAGAGAAACATTATGCTACAACAAAATATGCTCTTATATACACTATTATAAAAAGGAATGCACCTCATCCAACCACTGGTCAACACTCTTTTCCATAAAATAACAACAGCACTGAGAGATTCAAACAGATAAAATGAAACGATTTTAGGAGTCTTTTTAGAAAAAGATCATAGCAAGGGCTTTAACTTAAAAGGAAAAAGAAAGAAAAATAAAAAGAAGAAAAGGAATTTTATTCACCTCTTTTTCCGATATTATGGCCCAAATCAAGTAGGTTTCTCATAGCTGAAAATGTAGAGTTGGGCATGCGTGTTTATCTCAGCCATGAGCCTGATTGTGATAAGGCAGATCATGGCACTCCAAAGCTCACTACAGACTGAAGAGATGCAGCTCCTTCCTTGGCTTTTCGTGAAAAAATGACCCCTACACAACTATTCCTTGGATAGCAACTACCAATTTTGCCAATTTTTGTGCTTGTCCAGGGATCTCTCCTTGATTTCTGCTCAGGAGTTTGACTTTTTCTGTTTTTTAAGAGGGCAATGAGAGGAGTCTAAAATATACATGTAGCCAAAGCAGAAAATACGTCGTGCAGAACATTGCTACTGTGGTGTTCCCTAGCCTCAATTTAAAGCTGTTCAACAGCTTATTAATTTCTGACTGATGCTGAAAATTGAGCAGACATCTTCATTGAGCTTCCACAATGCAAACCATAGCTTGTTTTCTTCCCTGCGAGGTGACAACTAATTCAGAAGCCATCGATGTATATAAGGAGATTAATTTGTTCCATCCGATTTGTATTCCCTTGCAGCCATCAACAATGAATGTAATTTACCGTCATGTTGCCCAGCTGTCTCGAGCTACTTGCAGTAGTCTTTTCATCAGCAAGTTTGGACACTTTGCTATTCAAATCCCTTCATTCAGTGATAGCTTAAACCACGGCATATTTAGCAAGGGTATTCCCCACCAGGTAAACTAACACAGAGCTCTGGGTAGCAGCCAGTACACAAAGTGGGGCATAGGAGATAAATTGTTATGTGGGCAGCATATGCATTCTTACATATCTATGCAAGTGAAATTGACTGACTTCTTCCCCATCAACACAGCAACATATTTCTAAGGTGCAATACTTTTCTTATCTGTGGGGAGAGCAAGCAGATTCAAGCCTTCAGTGTCTGAACATGCTGCTGCTATTCTGTGGTATTAACTAGTCAAGTGCTTGCTTTGAGCATGTGGAAGCCAGGAGACCATTCAGGCTCAAATAGATCCTAGTGGCAAAGGATCGGTTTCATTCCAGCTGACTCATGCTCATGGCCAGGAAGTTATTGTGAACAGGCATATGTCCCACAGCTTGACTATGATCTCTGACCAGCCCAGGGTCAAGCAAGTCAACAATGGAGCTCATAGCATGACTCAGACCTACAATAGTTCTTCAAGTATTCTTCTACTGAAGAAGGGAGTGAAAAGAGCCACTAGTCAATAAAGTGAGTGATATTAAGTACTCCTGGTACCTTTTGTAATCCATGTATTGTGTGGATACTCTGTCTTCCAGAAGGTTAAACCCATCTTTCCAGATCTGGACTGAATTAGTAAATCCCGCAAAGAGTCATTGCTCAAGACTGTGCTAGTGCCACAGTCTCCATTACAATGGCTTCACTTTCCAAAGGCATACAGAGCATGATAGATTGGACAGTTAGAATATGGAACATCTGAAAGCCTCAGAAGTCTACTATGATTGTGATTTATAAGTGTGGTATTGTGATTATGTCAGAAAACATACCAACCTGCCAATTTCATTTCAGAAAGTCAGTGAATTTCATAATCCTCTTAATTCCAGCTTCCCTCTGCTTTTCTTCAGATTTCTTTCCGCTTTTAACACACTGTAACCCAAGTCCTTGCACAAGGAAACAGAATTAATCAGGCAATGAATGTCACTTTTAATTGACACTAGTAAGCTTCTCCCCAGAGATAGTGGAAGACCCCCAAAAGGAGTCTATAGGGCAAGGGACAGGCTGGATGCTATTGTGGGGAGACTTACTTCCTGCTGTGGGAGGGACAAGAAGGAGGAAAATAGGAGCAGTGCTTTCACACCGCTCTTTGTCAGTAGTGTCCCAAAACATGAAAGAATTTCATATTCATGGAGGCTGTCATTCAATTCGCAGGCTGGAGACGTAAGTCCAGATGCCTGTAGCCACAGGTGATAGCTACAAGGTCACACTCTCTTTACTACAGCCCTTGCCAGTGTGTGTCTCAGTCCTGACTTAAAACTGTTACCTCTAGGTTTGCCAAGGTTACCTGCTCTGTGGCACTAAGACATTATCTGCAATGTCTGCTTCACTTGATTTAAAGTGACAATGTCTGTGACAGCAGATATGTCTAGCACCTCCCCAAGGCTTTTTCTGGGTAGAGAAGGACACAGTTGCCCACTGTTTTGTGATGGCCAGCAGAACAATGACACTGAACCAGCTCTGCATCTTTTGTACTCTCATGTTATGATTCCATGATGAGAGACTCTGATTATGAGAATTTATCAAACTACTCAGGGGGACCAGAAGAAACACAGGGGTGACAAAATATGTTTAAATTTGCAGGGGCTGAAAGAAGACCTGCTAGAATCTTGCCCATGCATGATAGGGAGCAGGCATTTGTGACTTTATGGTAAAGCTCATCGTAAAATTTATCAAACTTGGTCTACATTCAAAGTATCACCTGTCTTAACATGTATGAAAAAACAAAACAAAACAAAACAAAACAAAACCAAAAAAAAATTAATAAATTTTTTTTTAAAAAGGTAAAAATAAAAGTTTTTTAAAAAAACTTCCCCAAGTGCAATGTTCTTTTTGTGAAACTCAGCACCAGGTGTGTGGATGACATTCAAGAAACAATGGAGAAGGGGATTTCATGCTCTGTGGGATCTCTGGCTTTTATAGTCAGAATAGGCTTTTATTTACCCAGGAAAACTGCAAATCAGCTCTCTCAGACCATCAGCAAGTTATGTAGTAATAGGGAAGAGACAAAAAAAAAGTAATTTCCCAAATCTTAAAAGGAACAGAGTCACTGTTGGAAGGAGGTCAGAGTGGTGAGGAACACAGCAAGAGACACAATCAGGTATGCTGCTGTTGGACACCACCATGCCTTCAGGAATTAGTATTATAAACAAGTTTCCTAAACAACCTTACACTCAGAAAAGTACAAACAATAATCACCAGGGCCAAATAAAATTCAGCAGAGAGAATAAAAACAGACAGAAACAGAAACCTGCAGACTGAAACTCAGTTAATACAAAGGAGGTCTCTAAGGTTTTTTCACATTAATATTCTAAAGACATTAGTTTGAGGCTTCTAGCTTTGTGAAATTATGAATACCTGCAGGCAAGACAGAGAAGTCACTGCAGTGACAAACAGCATATACCTCTAAAGTATATATTTTGACCTCCTTTTAACGAGCAGGGAGTTAAGGCTGGAGAGTCAACGAACAGCTATCAATCTGCCAAGACTGCAGAAATTTGCACTATGAATGGGTTTTGCTTCCTGCCAGAATCCAAAAAGCATTAAAATTTAGCTAGAAAACTACGGTTACTCTATGGGACGGAAGGGTTTTGTGAAGGTAGGAATTCACTGACCACAGCCATGTGTTGTAGTCCCCGAG
>VXAZ01008310.1:0-25709 GCA_013399875.1 Gymnorhina tibicen | reverse complement strand
AAGTAACTGTATCTATAATAGTTGAGAAGAGATTATCTGTATACATCTTAAGTACCTGCCATGAAGGATGAAAGAATTATAATAAAAGTGTTAAATTGTGTACATTACTATGTGTCTAAGAAATTATTAACACAAATACAGGTATATGACAAAGAGCAATTAAGTCTTACATTAAACACATGAAAAAAACTGTCAAATCTTACTTTGCTGAAAGATGAAAAACAGTTCTTGTTTACCTTCTTTCGGTGAAATTGAACACCAAGTCAGCAGGATTCACTTAGTACTATGCAAGACTAAAATGTTCATGTCAAACATTAAAAGCTTAGTATATATAACAGTTGGTGATATTTGTATTGAAAACATCGGCCATTACCTTCTCTGGATATTCACAGTAGGGATTACGTTCAAACAAAACTAAAAAACTAACCTTACAAAAAAACCAAAGCAAACCAAAAAACCTCCAACACTGTAATGAACTTGCATTGAAACTGAAGCAAAGAGATCATTCTAAGACATGATGGAATGAGAACTAGACTAACAAACACTATGAAGTGAAACAATCATCAATGTCAAAACAAAACCACTTATTTAAAAGATGAAGAAAGGCACCTCAAATCACCAGAGGGCACAAACCCAAATGTTCCAGCATCATCTGAGTGATCTGGATTTGGTTTTTTTCAGCTGTCTCAAATGGTTCCCCAGAACCTAGACATCTTTAAACATAATTTCTAAGACACTGAACCATTCCATCTTCACAATCCAGATAGCACCTTCTTGTACTACTCTCTCCTGTGATGTGTAGTTTAATCTGTAACTGCCATTATTTAAAGATATGAAGAGATTGCCTATTTAATTTTTTTTTTAAATTCAACATCATTGAAGCCAGTTTGCAGGTTTAAGTCCTATTTAAAATATTACTGATAGAACATAATATAATTTTCTAAGTGTGGAAGCTTTCAAATATATTCCTTCAGAGCATAATTACTTCAATACTTCTGGAAATTTCATGTGAAACTTTTAATTATTTATTACTATTTTTTGAACCAAAGGTTCTTAGGAGACTTGATCTCATGAGCAACAGAACTCCAAGTAATATATGAGCAGTTAGACCTTGAGGTTCTGTGAAAATTACTTAAAATAGAGATATGAAGGAATCACCAAACTGACTGTGACCATAACATTCCCAGCATGGTTTTTACTAATTCTCAAAATCAAGCCTGTGTTGAGTGCAGAGATATCTAGTAAATAGAGACCACCAGAATTCTCATATACTTCAAACTGGCAAAATACCATGACAGTTAGGGTATTCCAACTAGTCACTTCAGCACATCAATGCTGCTGATGAGTTTATCTCAATTCTTCTTCAATTTGCTGTTCCTACACAATACTCTGTACACAGGAACTCTTGCAGTATAAATCCTGTAAATGTTCTGAAATACAGTTTAAACTTTGCTTTGTAAGGATGTAAATTTAAGTTACTGAAAACAGAATGACCAAAGAAGAGAGCACCTGAAACTGAATCAAAACACTTGTTTCAATGTCTTCTGATACCAGTTTGCTGTTTAAGCTTCTGGGAAATGAACCATCTTATCCCTGTCCTGCTACTTCCATTTATTCATATAAATTATCCCTCCTTAAATATCCTTTATTCTGTCACAGAAGTGTTGGTATTTTAAAATTAAAAGTTACTAAAGAACTAAGGATGGCAGCAATGCAGATGAACCAAGCAAAATCTTACATAAGTTTTCACTGCAAATAAATTAAGGAAAATGGTTAACAGCTGAGAATTTCCAGAGACTGACACTACAATTTTCCATAGGCATAGTAGAATTCTGCACAAGCAGACACTGTATTAGGAAATTAGGAAATCTAGACACAAACCTAATTAAGCATAAACTTAGAGAGGAAACATTATAGAGACATAAAATAAGGACTGCTATACATTGTGTAACTGAGAGCATTATTTCTCTCTCAAAAACTGTAAGATAGCAAGTAAAACACAAAAATAGTATCCATGAAATTCTATTGTTTTCCAGATTCAGAAACTCTAAATTCATATCATATAAAACACAGTAGGAAATTATTTCCTTTCAGTCAACAGCTCTAACGTCCCAAGTTGAATATGTGCCAGTTTAGAGCCTGCACTTAAGAAATACACAGATCAAATAAAACAAAATTACATAGATTTTCTCTATGGAAAAATATTAGGTTGAGCTCCAGGAAAACACTTTTTGCTTATTAGACCAGTGGAACAAGGTGACTAGGAACCTCGTAAAAGTTACTTCATTGGAAGCTTTTAAAAACAGGTTAGCCAAATATCTATTGGTGTGGTGTAAATTATTTTTAATATCTCACAACCCAACAGGCAAAATGGTATATATGCTTTCTAAAAGCACTCTCTAGCCTTCTGTTCCCATCACTCTATATACCAAAAGATAAAGTATCATATCACCAATAAAAGAAAATCCAATCTGTTTCATCAATAGAGCTCTCAAGAGATTTGATCCAGAATAGTTTAGATAAATCCTAAAAATGGAGATGATGTAACCACCCTGATTTTTTAATTTTCAACTACAAGAATATACTTTTCAAATTACCTGGTTTGTTAACAACGTCCTGCAGTTCAGTGACGGAACTGATTATTGCAGCAAGGAGTTTAGAACTAGCAAACCAGCTGAGTGCTTCCACACAGTCAAGCCCTTCCTCTTTACAACCTGTGAAATAGAATTGTAGCTACTAATACAACTGAATAACTTAGATAAGGCATACTATTTCTCTTTCAGAAATTGACTAAAAGTACGTAAGCCACAGACTACTTTCGGGATAACATAGACTGTATTAAATGTGCTTCCACAAGCACTAAACCAGAGAAGTAGATTAATCTTTCCGTTTGTAAACCATCTTTGACACCATTTTGACTTGTAAGGGGAAGCATGAGCTGGTTTGGTAAAAAAAAGGGACAAGAAGACTACATAAACTCTAAAGAAAACCTAGAAATCCTATACTAATATTTTCCCTGAATCAGTAAGAAACGTTTTTGTGTTTTTCAGTAGAAAATAAGTACTATAAGTTATTAGTAAAAGAAGAGAATATACCTTTGCAAAAAATATATTGATGGTAAATAATGTAGGAATGTTTCAAGAAATTTATCACATAGAGCAGATGCAGCAGCCCATAGTTCTGAAATCTACAATGCAAATACTGAGAATATCAAACAATGGGAGTTCATGTGTGTAGTTGCAACTTTACTTGCATTGCTAAACAGATTAAGAATTCCCTTTTAGGGGAAATTACATTTATCAAGTAATCTAAAAATTACAAATTCAGAAATTACATTTGTTAAAATTTCATTAAATTTGTATTTACACCCTATTAAAAATAATATTACGATATGTTATTCACTAACCATATCATTTGACACAACATTTATCAAAGAAGAAAAAAATTAGCTTACTTGACAGATTACGCTTGCCTTTGTATTCTCCTATACAAACTGTAATTCCAATGCCTTCTTTTAAGCCGTTTGTCCAGGTGAAGAGGGAACTAGAAGTCTGTGCTAAAACTTTAAGTCTGTTGGCTGCCAAAACTGCAATCACAGCTCTTCGGAATACATAAACCAGGCCTTGGGATTTTATTTTCTTTAGTTTTGCTTCATCTTGATTGTTTTCCTTATCATCAGAGAGAGCATGAACTAGGGTCCTAATCTTCTGGTTCACTAATTCATAAATATTGGCCTGATCCTGGAGAAGGTCTCTTTGGGAAGACATAGCACACAGTCGGCCATAGAGAGGACATAGGGCACCTGCCAATAGTGCACAGGCTGCCAGGAGCGAGGAATGCTCCTTCTGAAACTGTGCTAATGTGTTTTTCACAGAAATGCTTTCAAGAGCCAGTTTCTCTTGACTTTTTTCAAGGACATAAATTTTTTCCTTATTTTTTTCTGCTGTTTCTTGGTATTCCTGGGATAAGAAGAAAAAAAACCAAACAAAGAAAACCAGAAGAAATATTAACAACTTCTTTTACATAACAAAATCATTTTTACCTAGACAAAAGCTAAAAGAAAATTCTTTTTTTTCTTCACATTCCAGTAACACATTAAAGGAACAAACATTACTAGTCATGATGATGAAAGTATCTCTCCTAATAAACAGCTGCAGAACCAGATATATGAAAACAAACAGTGTGAGTAAAGTTTGCGCAATCTTCCATTACAAACGGCTTCCTCATTCCTGACAATAATCCTTAGTACTCCAATAGCCTGCACCTAGTGGTCCACAATGCAGTTTTATGAGCTGACTTAACAGTAAGAAATTACATGCTCCAATTTCAGAAAGAACATTGTTCTACAAAGCAGAAATAAAGTTAGTATAAGGGAAAGGAAAAAAATAAGGAAGGGTCTGGAACATAAATTCAGACAGATTGGCAGCAGCTGGAAAAGGGGAAGTAAAGGTGATCTCTTAATTACTTTGTAATCAACCCCCTACTTATATATTCACAGATTAATTAGGTCTCATACAGAATTGAGTTTTCAAAAGAACAGTGTAATACAGACATTTTTATTTTGCCTAGTGCCATTACAGATTTTTATTAAGTTGCTGAACTTTCTTTTTTCTCTATATGCCCTGAAACAGAGAAAGAAGGAGATTTAAAATAGCAAACTGGTATAGAGAAATGAAGATGCTAACAAGTCAGGAAATGCCAGGACTACAGTTAGAGGATGCAGACTGCAGTACTGGAACCAAGACACTATGCTGGGAGCTCTAAGTGACCTCAGAGACTTAAACTGGGTTCTTAATTCATGAGAGGCTGCTGTGATTGAAACAGTGACTACATTTAAACTACATTTAAGGCTCCACTGGTATATTATTATAGATAACAAATTTTAGGCACTGTTCACAAAGAAGGCACAAGCTCAAGCTAAATGCTTATGCTTCAGCTACAATACTTGGTCACACAAAGGCAAACATGGATGGAATTACAAGTCCATATGATGAAGAAGACAGAGGACTGTGCTAAGTTTCAGATACCTCTCTTAGAGCTATAGACAATTTTGTTGAACTTGGAGTAACATCATTCCTGTTAGCAATGGTCTAAAAAGAAGCAAAATGGTATCATCCAGCCATAGTCTCCTGTGCTCTATTTGGTACAGGTCCCAAACAAGTGGTGAGCAGGCAACCTAGTTTCTTTTCCCTCCTCCATTCTGCAAGCACAAAAGGGAAAAAAAATACATAGCTATCCCTAGAATGAAAATAGAAGATTCCACGCTTCTATAGAGATGTACCCTAGTCAGTTCAAAATGTCTTTGACCAAATAAATATTTCATTATTTTTTTGGAAGGGAAAGATTTTGTAATGCTATTAAAATACTTCAAGTGATACAAAAATAGAGTAGGCCACTACAAGATTTAATTTCAAAATGCAATTTACAGGCCACATATGTCACTTTACTATGCTAAAATAAAGTATGAACATGGACAATACTTTCAGTGCTACTGCATTATTTATAGTGTTTGATTTTTATAGATAAAAACCCTGATAGCATGACTGGAAGGAACTGAAAAGGTAAGCCAAATTTAGAAAACAACCTATGGTTTCTGGCCATCACAGGTGAAAGGCCATTATCTGAGTAAACAAACTGTGATCCCTGTAGGGCTGTTGGGCAGCAATAACAGCATTCAGTGCTCTTGCTAATTAAAGCACTTTTTTTATGCTTTTTGTGATACAGTAATATGCAAAAGCAAATAAGACAACCTCTGACTTCAGAAATGTAAGTTTTGCATGAAAATATACCTTCTTTCTTGTAGTGGCTAATAATTTCTTTTGTTATACCAGACACTGTTTCTAGAGTTTTCTTTAAAGCTTAAAAGCACAGTTCTTGAAAGAGGCAAGAACTTTTCTTCCTAAACATTGGCAAGCTGGTTTCCTTTGGTGTTTGAGCTTTGAGGGGCACCTCACTGGGTTGCAGAGCTTCATCACTTCCAAGAAACCTTGACAAAAAATCAAGTGCTACTAGCAAAACTATTTTATTCTACTTCTTCCTTACCCTTTACTCTGGCACGGAAACAGAACCAAAAACTAGAAATATAATGACACAGAGACTTCAAAAGGTTTTTCTTTTGGAGCTCTGACGGAGCTTGGATGGCAGTAGAAGGGACAGAGCCCACCCCCACATGTAATAAAGCTGCCCCCAGGGAGGGCAAGCAAGGAGGAACGCGATGAACAGAGAGGGCAAGAGACATGAGCCAGGGCACCATGACACTGTTTGCACAGGCAGGGCAAGCAGGAAGGGCACTGAGGCACTGCCAACTCAAGCCCTTAGCTCAGTTGGTGATCTTCACCCTCAGTGATAGAGCTCAAGTGTTTGTTTGGACAAAATTTACTTCCTCTGTGCCCATCTGTAAGGATGGGGCAACCCAGATGGATTGCCCATGAAACCATGCAAGAGTCCAGGTCTCAGGCTGCAGGGAATGATGGAGCCTGGCACTGCTCTCAGGGCAGCAGAGACAACAACTGTGTGAGGTGTGATCAGGCAGATGACCTACAAGGCCTAACACCAGAGCTGAGAGACAAAGTAGAAAGACTAAGACGTATTAGGGAGTCTAGGGAAGAGACTGAGTGGTGGAGCCACACTCTACTACACCTCAAATGCACCCACTGTACACTTTACATGAAGCAATGGATCCCCCATCCTCTCACCACCAGGCAGCAGGGGACCTTAGAGACAGAGGTGAGTGGAAACAGATTTCTCCTTGGGGCAGGCAGGTGAATCCCCTCCCAAACCACTTCACCTTCTCGGGTGCCCTTATACAATAGGTGTAGGGCCCTGGAATCTCAGAACCATGGTAGTGAGAATGTGGATGAAAGTCTATCTGGGCTGGATCAATTGTCTAGGACAGGGCAGCCTACCCCCTACATCATGACCTCCTCAATTAAGAAAACAAAAAAGGTAGTAGTAATTGGTGACTCCCTTTTCAGAGAAATTGAAAGCCCAGTATGCTGATTGGAATTAACCTATATGGAAGTGTGTTGCCTCCCTATAGCCCATGTAAGAGACATCACCAAGAAACTTCCCAGTGGTACAGCCAACTGATCACTACCCACTACCTGTTTACCAGGTGGGTAGCAACAAAGTCCCAATAAAAAGGCTGTGAATCATCAAGAGAGACCTCAGGGCCTTGGGATAATTGGTCAAGGGATCTGGAGCACAAATTTTGTTCTCTTCTTTCCTGCCAGTTGCAGGGAATGATGGGGCAAAACCTAGGAAAATCCAACAGAGGAACTCCTGGCTTCGAGAGCAGTGTCACCATCAGAATTTGTGGGGTTTTGATAATGGGTCAGTTTATATGACACTGAGCCTGCTGACAACAAATGAGATCCTCCTGTCTCAAAGGCCAAAAAGGGTCTTAGCAGAGTTTACTGGAAGAGCTTTAAACTAGATTTGAAGGGGGACAGGGACAGGGCCAGGCTTAACAAAGAAAAAGTGTGGGAAGGGGAGAACTACAGTGACCACCCAAACAGCAAAAGGAGGCTTAAGAGAGCATATCTCCAGAGAGTACAAGCATCCAAAGATGTTGACTCAATCAAATACTACTATGAAGTGCCTGGACACCAATGCACACAAATGGGGAACAAACAGGAGGAACTAGAGATCTGTGTGCAAAGGACTCTGACCTCATTGCAATTAGAGATGTGGCTGGATAGATCACATGACTGGAATACTGTCATAAAGGAAATACTATGTAGGAGAGGCAGACCAAGAAGGCGAGGTGGTGGAGTTACCCTCTCTTGAGGCAACACCTGGAATGTATCAATCTCTGTCTTGGGGTGGATGATGAGCGAGACAAGACCTTAGGGGTCAGGATAAAAGGGCAGACCACTAGGGATGACACTTGTGGGTGTTTGCTACAGGCCACCCAAGCAGGAGGAGAAGGTGGATGACACGTTCTACAGGCAGCACAAAGCAGCCTCAGAGTCACAGACACTGGTTCTTATGGAGAACTTTAACTACCCTGACATCTGCTGCAGAACCAGCACCAGGAAACACAAACAGCCCAGGAGGTTCTTGAAAAGCAGTGATGACAACTTGCCATCACACGTAGTGGAGTATCCCACAAGGAATGTTGTGCTGCTTGACCTCACACTAACAGGGAAAGCCTTGTTGGAGATGTGAAGGCTGGGAGCAGCCTTGGCTATAGTGACCATGAGAATGTGGACTTCAGCATCAGGGAAGCAGGAAGCAGAGCAGCAAGTAAAATGGTAACCGTGGACTTCAGGAGAGCTAACTTCAGGAAATGTGGGTTAGATGAATGGAACCTGGGGTGAATCAACTGACAGTGGCAGAGCTTAGTGGGTCCTGATCAGTGGAGCAGAACCCAGCTGGAGGCCCAGTGGTGTTCCCAAGGTTCCAATTTCATTGAATTTGTTTATCAGTGACCTGGAGGAAGGGATCAAATGCACCCTCAGCAAGTTTGCTGGTGACACTAAACTGGGGGGAGTGGCTGATCTGCCTGAAGGCTCTGCTGCCATTCTGTGGAACCTTGATCAGCTGGAGGGTTGGGCAGAGAGAAACCTGATGAGGCTCAACAAGGGCAAGTGTCGGGTCCTGCACCTGGGGAGGAACAGCCCCAAGTGCCAGCACAGGCTGGGGCTGACCTCCCACAGAGCAGCCCTGTGGAGAAGGACCTGGGACTCTTGGTGGATCACAAGCTGTCCATGAGCTGGCAGTGCCCTTGTGGCCAGGAGGGCCAAGGTCATCCTGGGGTGCGTTGGGAAGAGCGTGGCCAGCAGGTCAAGGGAGGTGATCCTCCCCCTCTACTCGGCCCTAGTGAGGCCACACCTGGAGTGCTGTGTCCAGTTCTGGGCTCCTCAGCACAAGAGAGACAAGGAGCTACTGGAGAGGGTCCAGTGGAGGGCCACAAGGATGATCAGGGGTCTGGAGCACCTCTCTTACGAGGAGAGACTGCAGGAGCTGGGCATGTTTAGTCTGGAGAAGACTGAGAGGGGATCTCATCAATACATAGAAATATCTCAAAGATGAGTGTCAGGAGGATGGTGCCAGACTCTTTGCAGTGCTGCCCAACACTGATGTTGGATGAGGAGCAATGGCCATAAACTAAAACACAAGAAGTTCTACCCCAACATGAGGAAAACCCTTCCTTATATTGAGAGTGGCAGAGCATTGGAACAGGCTAGCCAGGGAGATTGTGGAGTCTCCCTCTCTGGAGACATTCAAAACCCGGATGCATTCCTGTGTAACCTGCCCTGGGTGACTTTGCCTCAGCAAGGGGGTTGGACTAGATGATCTCCAGAGGTTCCTTCCAAACCTAACAGTTCTGTGATTCTGATATTCTCATCAGTCTCTACAAGTATCCAAAATGAAGGGCGTCAGTGGATGGATCCAGGCCCTGCTCGGTGGTGCTGAGCAATAGGACAAGAGGCACTGGGCAAAACCTGATGCACAGGAAGCTCCACCTGAACATGAGGAGGAAATTATTTACTTTGCAGTGGCAGTGCACTGGCACAGATTGCCCAGAGAGGTTGTACAGTCTCCCTCACTGGGGATATTCAAGAACAATCTGGACACGATTCTGTGCAATGTGCTATAGGAAGACCCTGCTTGAGCAGGTGGGGTGGACCAGATGACCCATTATGGTCCCTTGCACCCTGACAGATTCTTTGATTCTGTGAGTCAGTGATTTGTTAAGTTCAGCTGTTTTATTTTTCCAAATATATATATATATATACACACCTATACCTACAAACAACATCAACAGTCCTGTCCTCCCTTTGCTGTGTTTTAAGTACGTGGGCCAGACAGGCCTACCAAAGACACCTGGTAGGTCAGGATCAGTGTAGTTACACACACTTCTCTTCCCCCCTTTGCACCGATTGCAGTCACTTTTCATACAATTGCAATATATCTCATCCTTTATCTAATTCACCTGCCTTGCTGTAAAAGGCCTCCAACCAAGAAAAAAACCCAACACTTTCTTCTCCCTAGGGGACTTTTTCCTTTTCCTGTTTAGCAAACCTTGTATTTTTCTGTTGAAATTAACATTTTTAAAGTAGTTACAGAATTTTTCTCTTACAATATGTTTTTGGACATCAGAATAAAACCCTTCTATTTTAAGCAGTTGCCACAAAAATGGGGGCAGACTAATAAATGTCTATATAATAAACAAACAACAACTGGTAGTTAAAATTCAGAGGACATTTCCTACGAGACTATAAATAATAAATAATTTGTGTGAGGCTAAGGAACAGGCATAGTAACATTTTCAAAATGGCACACTATCAAATCAAGAGGACTAGACTCCTGCTACAAAAAGCAAAGAAAAAGGGCATGCATTTTAAGCTCCATTGCTCTCCAAACATGGAGACCACTGACAAAGAGTGGTATCTACAGAGTGCCTTGTTTATTGCTGATCTGTGATAACGCTACTCTGGGAATTTCTGTCCTATAGAAAACCAGTAAAACTGCTTTCTGATTACACCATCCATCTGACCTACAGTACCAGCTGTGAAGTAGTACCTATTAACATTCATAGATCCTATTGTGGAACCAGGGACCCTGAACAGTACTGGCTGGGGACAGAAGCAGTAGCAGGTGTCGTTGCCACTAAAACCTCCAGATTTTCCAGCAGTTTAATTATAAGGAGACAATTCTGAAAAGCCCTAACTCTCTACTGCAGTTCTAATAAACCAAAACAATAATTTTCAAGATACATTACTTATACTGCTGTGCAGTTAGAGCTCTCTGTTAACTCTTGAGAGTGTGAATTGACACTCTATGGTTTGCTTTCACACACATATCAACAATTTGAAAAACTAAAGTTTTAGTTTTTTTAAAACACAGGACCTCTGAGGAGAAAATATCTAGAAGTAGTCATGGAACACTGATTGAAGACAAATAAAAGGAAGCATCCTATGATGTACCATTAGGTTGGTGCAGGACAGCAAAAATCACTCATCTTCCCTTTTCAGAATGGAACTAAACCCTACAAGGGGTTATTTCAGTAAAGTGCTTGCAATTAACACTCAGATCTTTGGATGGAAAACAGCAAATTGCTACAGTTTCCTTGTAGTGCTAGAATAAGTGTCCTAGAGTGAGGAGACCCCCAGCTGTACAATGAAATACTGGCAAATTATATTCCACTTGCACTGATTATATGTTTCTTATAAAATTTAATGAATAAAGCGTGCTAAAATAATTAAATTTAAATATTGCATTCTGCATCTTTGTGTAATCGCTGGCAGTCAGTAAATCTTAAAGATCCTTTGAAGACATTCTGTAACTTGTGGCACGTTTTCCCTTGTTTCCTTTGGAAATAAGGTTATGACATTAGTTTGTCTGCATACCTCTGACCAAACAAAGCAGTGATCTTGTAGACAAATACGGCTAACTGGCTCAAAATGCAACAGGTAAAATACAGTTAAGCCAGGAAAAATGGGCAATCAGGACTAGGACAGTCCTAGCAGTAGACATTATAGACCCTATAGATGCCAGGAGGGGAAAGGCTTAATTTGGTATTTGCAAAAGTTAGTCACAAATTAGAAATCAAGATGAAATTAGACTGTCTTCTTGACAGTTTGACACTGAATGGTAAGGAAGACAAACTGGAACACGAGACAGAAAATAGATTGTTGAATCATCTAAGTGCATATAGACATTGATTAGTCTATAGATTACAAAACTACCAGTTTGCACTTCAACATTACATAACCTGTGTTAGAAAACATGCCCAGATGTTTCTAAGGGAAAACATCCTTAGAGATGTTTTTTCCTTTTAGAGATTCAGTAGCCCTGTACAGCAAGCTGACAGATGAAGTTTTTTTCCAAAAGACATGCCTAATGTGCACTCCACAAAAAAAAGAGACACATTTTCAGTACATGCCTTACATGCTGTCTATACAGTTCAGCTGCAGACTGGCAGGTTCAGCACCATCACAAAGAATGGTGCAGTACTGCAGAGCACCTATTTTTCACAAAACACTAGTGTTTTTAAAGACATGACCCATCATCCATAGGAGAAAGAAATATAAATTACGTAACTCCATTTTTTCTTTAGGAAGGAAATGTAATGTTTAAAATTAAAATTAAGCTTCCTTATTTCCACCATTGTTTTTGTTGGCAGATGAAAGCCATAAGCTACATGAAACTATATGAAGTTGGGAAAATTTAATATAAATCTGGATGTCACTTACTCCACTCATAGTGATGTTTTTAGCCTTGTCAATATCCAATGTGAAATGTAAATATAAAGCAAAAAATACCTACAAAATTATAACTGAATCCTAAGAAGTCACCATAAATTGCTCTGTCAAAAGAATACTTCATAATGTATTTTTCAGCACACAAAGACTTCCAAGACTAAAATCTGAGTCAAATACAGCATTCTTCAGATGAAGTAAGTTGCACGTGGCAGTCACAAGTAACAAGGCATACCTTATTTCCTCAATTTCACAACACTTTTAATTGAAACACATGTAAATGAATGTGATTGAAAAGATGGTGAATGGTGGTTGTAGACTAATAGTGAACATTTTAAATTGCAAATAACTTGTCTAACAGTCAGTGCCAACAGTTTTACACTTTTGACCCACTGCTCACTGTAGCATCTGTGTAACAGAGCCCTTTAATACTGTTGAAATCTACCACTGTAACTGCTAATTGGTTTCTAGGGTCAGAATGTATATACTTAAATTTATCCCCAGATGACACCATATTACTGTAACTCTACACAGTATTTGCAAAGCATGACACTGAAAAAGACCACTGCTGCCCTATATAATTCTTAAACCAAGCAAATTCAATCTTACAGCCTTAACATTCTCAACAAAAAATCACTAGCAACTGTAAACCAAATTAGGCAATTCACTTCTGGAATGTTTTAACAAAGATATTTATTTCTTATTACAAATGAAGTTAATACTAGCATGGAGTTTGCACTTTTTTTTTAATTTTAAACAACCTTAAACTGGTTAGGGGCTCACACTACTGAAATAATCCATTAAATATTTACAAGAAAAAAAAATCAGAAGTTCATAGCACCATACCTGTGCCCTCGCATGAACTTCCCCAAGGAGACCTGAGTACTGCTGTTCCAGATACCTTTTTTCATTCTGCCAGCAGCTTGCCTGTGCTTTCATCTGTTCAGCCATTTTGTTAAAAGCATCTTCCTGGCTCTGCTGAAGCTCCTTCACTGTATTGGACTTGTTTTTACAAATATATTCTAGGTGAGATATCTGTGTGACAAACATGTAAAAAGAAATTCTTTTACTTCTCTAAACACCTTTTTACTTTATTGTACATACCAGTTTAACCATAGACGATCCCAGCATAAAATCTAAACTGTAATATCTTCAGTATATTCATTAAAACTAAGTAAAAGCCTTTCATGATAGATTATTTACTTGAGCTGTGAAACAAAATGAACAAAAAATTGGATTCAGTTTTGCCATTGTTGTATCATGTTGCACATATTTGTTGCTTTCTTTGTTGAAAACCTGAACTGGACACTTCTATTTTTTTTTTTTACACTAGTGCATTAAATCTTGTGCTGTTAAAGTACCAATTTGAGTATACCAGTCCTTTAGAAGTTTGCAAGAATTGCAAATAATAAGTAAAAAACAGTCCTTAATTTAATTTTTGTTTTAGTGGAAACCCAAGACGTTCCAGATACTATTAAGTATTTAAAAATTTCAGGACATTTTAGCATAGAGAAGTTGTTTTCAACAAGCACAAATGGATTCACTCTGTGGATAACTTTGGAGCTCCCATGCAAACTAAATGAAGGAATGAATCAAGGTAACAATAATCTTTAAATACACACACCTACACATTATTACTAGAGAGTATCAGCAAACTACTTTTCAAATAGGTCGCACAGAAATGCAAGAGAAAAATTTTGTTCGCAAGAAAGCGGGTACAACACAAGTGACATACTGTTCAAAATCCCTGAAAAGATGATAAGTACATAAAAAGAACCCTAGAGACCTCACAGTCAATATCAATAACCATATTAAATTAAAAAGCAAGAAACAATACAACACAACATCCCCAAACACTGCCAATAATGTTCACTCCCTTCTCTTCCAATCACTTTCCTCCTTTACTTCTAAAACAAAATAGAAAAGTACATCAAATGTTCATAATCCAGATTGCATCCTATCCCCTTTAGTAAGGGGGTAAGTCCAAATGACTGCTGGGGTATTTATTAAATGATGGACAGAGTTAAAACAATTCACTGTAACCAGCCCTGCATCTTACTCAGGCCAGAAGAGCGGTCACTCCAGAAGATGAGAAATGTCAAAAGAAGATTTTCCCCTTACTATGTCTCAAAAAATGTCAGCACAGACAAGTTCTGAAGTTGCTGCACTAGTCTTAGGACTGCCCTGATCAATGGAGCCAGAAAATGAACTGAAATCCTAAAGACAGTCATATGTTAGTCCGTGGAGTCAGTTTAATTTATTTAAAATGAGGTCTTTTCTTTCCTAAAAATGCAGGGATTTCTGGAGAGAAAGGCCACATAAGCTTACTTACATCAAAATAATTCGAAAAAGTGCAGCTCCTCCCTATAACAAATATTGACATGTTTTATAAAAACAGGTAATTTCTATTTGTATTTCTGAATACAATTCTATAATCCACGAGTTACAATTAAATGAAAAAAATACACTGTCATTCTTTCAAATAGTACCTCTGAATAATAAACATATAATTTAAAGACGACATTCCTGGAGTAAGTGCATTTTGTTTCTGTTTTATGGTAAAATAAAGACTTGCTTTATTAGTGTAAATGACTAAGTTCTTTGAATTGCTTCATCAGTAAGATTAATTTATTTTCTTTTAATTAGGTCCCTGTGGCTAATATTGGCTAGTACTATTAGCATGTCCTGCACTGAAAGTGGAGCTTAGAGACTTCATACAGACTTCAGTCACATTTACATGCCCACAGCAATGGCATCAAACTGAGTTGTAGACAAGCCATAATTAATGGTATTGAATTATTAACGTCCAAATTCTTTTTGAAATAAGATGAATGTCAGTCCTTTTTAATGATACTGCAATGTGGACAAATGTCACTGAATTTAATAGAGGTAGCTGGTGCCTAAGGACACTTACCTTCTCATTAGCCCTGTTGAGGTCTGAGATCAGGGCATCAACATTCTCCTGCAAGACTACACAAAGCTCAGGCCAAGAGAATCTATCTAGGATGCCTTCTGGTTGTTTTATAAGAACACAGCCTGCTATCAAATGCTGGTATAAGCTATGAAGGAAGGTTAGTTTCTCCTGAAACAAAAGGAAAAGTTACACATTGTATCTGAACAGTGTTAGAATTGAAAGACATACACCACCTGGGCAGTAATATGAACTACATATCAGTGAAAAAAAGCCCACACAGCTCATTCTCAAACCTTTTTCAAAATTCCTCAATTGCTAGTATTTGCAGTCATATATATTGAAGCAAATGTAAGAAAACAGTTTTTACAAAATTTGTCTATTTAGACATAATATATAAATAAATTATATAACTACAGAACAGTCCTGCTACCACAACCACTATCTGATACAGATAAAAAATTCCATGCTATTAGTACATGCAATTTATTTATTTATGGTAAAACTTTCAGTTATATTCAAACTGTACCCACTTGCAACAACTGCAGAGCATGCAGAAAATTCTCTGATTGGCTTGGCAGCACAACACACCATTTATACGACTATCACTCTAAAGTCTTTTTAAAATTGTTTTTGTATGGATTATGTATGAGACTAAATGGCCAGACAAAATAGCCTTATAGCTTCATCAGTTAATTCCACAAGCCATGCCTCATTCATTTACACTGATTTTAGTCAGTAATATAATAAATTGATGCAAGTAATAAATAAACTTTAGCAACAATAGCATGCCATAGAAATTCTATCCTTAATGCTTTTAGCACATATATGCAACTTAGCAACTTTGATTAAGACAACGATAGCAAGCTGTACCTCAAAAGGCACAAGAACAAAGTCTGTAAACCGTTGCAAGGGTTCCCATTGTTTTCCAGGGGCCTTGGTTGTGGTTTTACATTAAGAAAATATGGATGGCCAAGATGGGAAACTAGGGTTTTTCTGAGTCCTTTCCATTACACTTAGGTGCATTTTCTCAGAATTATTTCATGGCAATTAAAAAGATATTGTAGTTTAGTTTATTTTAACTTTGTTTCTAACAGAACTACAAATTCCCCAAGGAAAATCCAGTGTGCCACCATCATTACATTTTTGTTTGAGCTGTGATAAAAACTAGGATGATAATTATCCATTTGGCGTGAAAAACAGGATTCCAAGACCCCAAATCAATTCACACATGTTGAATGCAACCACAGGGTTGTAGACATGCTGACTTTACAATATAGCCAGACTTCTAGTTTCCTTCACTTTAATCATTATCTGATGTGTGTAACAATTCCAGCTGCTTCATGTGGACCCCATTTAAATACCAGACTGTAAAAGAGGTGGAAAGAATGTTTCCTTTTTACTCAGTTGGCATCCATGTCCAAATTTGTGGAAGTAATGAGCTCAATATGCACAACATCTACAAGTATATCATTGCCATTGCTAGTACAGAACCGCTCTATTGGGTGGAAAAATCAACAAAATTAACATCTGTTAATACATATAAGGAGAGAGATAACAGTTCTGAAATAAGACATTGTGGACCCATTCCCACATATAGCACACCACAATTAGCTAACAGACAAAAAAATAAGAGTTTCTAGGTTTTGTGCCATGCATGCAGATCTACCTCAATTCCGTATTTGCTATCTATCAATTGCATGTGGATCAGTAATTAACACATTGTAACAGTGCTATTACATTTCAATTGTAAAACATTTCTGTTAACTTTTAGTTTGAAAGAAAGAAATAATTGTTCATCAGGCACAGCTTTTTCAATAAACTCTGTTTTTCAAAAATTCAGAATACTGGAATGATTAAGCTATCAGTTCTGATACAGAAGAAAGGAGAACCAATATGTCCTGAGATCTTGTAGACATTAAACACATATTTCAAAATACGTCTCTTAAAATCATATTTTAGGGATAAATCTGTTAAGACTAAGAGTAACCATCTGATGTATGTAAATGTATAAAGCTGAGATTAAATAAAGACTCTTTGACAGTCATCTTGTCTCTAGTAATACCTCCATATCCTTCTGGTAAGCCCTGGTAAGCTTCTGGATTTCATTTTCAGATTCTGTGGCACGTACTTGCTCTTTCTCCCAGCATTGCTGTACATCCTGTAGTTCCATTTTTAAAGTTTCTATTAAAGTCCCTCTGTCTGCACACTTAACGTGCAGATGGTTTAACTCCTTATTGGCATCAGCCATGGTATCTTGAGCTTCCTGTAAAACAGAGGAACATAACAGAAAGGTTGGTATAAATTTTACTCTATAAAATGCTACCTTAGTCAAGTGCTCATCATCTGAGAAAATAAACAGTCATATAACCACATGTATTCACAAGACTCCAGGCTAGGTGGACAGTGTCTTTCAAGAAGAGAATTTCAAAATTGACGATAGGCCTCTTCCACAGCTTGCAACTAGACAGCACTGGAAATCCATCTCTGACAGGTAAAGGCTCCATGATGCAGTGATCTTCACAGTCCCCTCTACCCCCACAAATGAGATACAGAACACAGGGACACAATTTATCCTCTGCAGAGTGCAAAGCTCTCAGAGGTATTGAGAAGATACATTATTTTCTTAAGTAAATCTCTGATCTGTTACAGCTGAGTCTATAAGCGACACAGCTGCTGTTGTCCATTGTACTCTTTATATGCAAGATAAAAAAAAAGTGAGGACTCTCTTTGGAGGCTTGACCATGGAAAGTAAGTAATAATCAGAAATGGTCATAAATACCATTATGTTACCAGCACCAAAATCTCACCAGTTAAACAAAGAACTTAATACCCCTTCTGAGCCAATACCCCTTCTGTGCAGATACACTGGATTTCCAGCACTGCTAAAGTTTGCAAAAGGTCAAACTGAAAGCATTGTTTAATTTTCATAAAATCATAGCTTCATAGAGCATAAAATCATACAAAAGATACTACCAAATTCATCAGAAAATGACAAGTTTTATTCTTCCTAATAAAAACATTAAAATATTAAAGTAATGTTAAATTTCTAGCACAAATGTTTTCAGACTGGATCTAGATTTTGATCATCTGTACAATATCATTATCAAAAACTTAGCAGCATTGAAAACTGGCATATTGCATAAAAACCAGTACCCTCTGTGTGTAGCAAACCCAGTTTTTGCATGAAGAATACAAGTATCTATTGCAAGGGTTGCAAAAATTTTAGGTGAGTTTAAAAAGTGCTGTAACAGAAGCAGAAGAATATAAATTAGTAAAGAAAGTTCAGAACAGATGACAACACATCATGTGCAAGTATCCATTAATGTGAAGATTCAATGAAATGCTACAGAAAAACACTGCATAAAAACACAGAGCTGCATATCCTCAGTAAATGAATCTGAAAAACACTGGGTTTACAGACATTCTATTTTGGCAGTAATACAATACACTGCTCGTTGGGAGATTAAGTTAAAACACAACCTCAGGACTTGCTCACTCCCTTGGCTATTGATTTAACCAGACAAGACATTACAAAACTGGTGTCAGCCAAAAACAGAAAAAAAACTTTGTTCCAAAACTAAAGGAAAGAGTTCTCAAGTGTTTTTATCTCAGGTAAATTTTACTCTAAGACATTTTAGGCTGCACACTTTACAGCTTTTAAAGACAACTTGACGCATCACATGCATTAACCTTTCTGATAAACACAAACAAAAAAAATTAACAAAAGAATGGACATCTTTAATAAAATACACCTTCATATGCACAGAAGTAATTAAACTCCCTTTTACTTTTCTTGAGAAAAACAGTTAAACAAAATAAATTACTGATACTGATTTCAATATAAAACAATACTTTGCAAATTTATAAATGTATTTTAATTATTTCAGAAGTGTAATCATTGAAATTATGTAGTCTATAGTGGTAACCAGAATAAAGCAGCATGGCTTCACACAAACTTGCAAGGTAAACTCGTTTGCTCAACAGAATACAATGATGTAGACACTTACTCTGATAAGAAAAAAAAGATACATTTAATCCAGAGAGATACCTTTTCCAGAACTTTCCAATTTTATGCTAAATTCATTAAACCATACCTTAAGGTCTTGTCTTAAAGCACACATTTTCTCCTCAGATACCTCAAGTTCTTTTGTCATCTTTTTACACAAAGCCTTCATTTTCTCAAGCTGTGAAAAATACCAAAGTCAAATAGGCTCTTACAGAAAGGCTGCAATGATCTATTCAATATAATATAAAGGAAGAATTTTGTATATAAAAGCAAAAAACCAAAATTTATTTCAATTCCTTGAACAGCTTTTGTACTCCAAACAATCCAGATAACATGCCATTACAAAAGCACTAAATAACTCTTTTATAATGATTTAAAATAATCCCAAACTGAGTCCGCTCTTACCTATCCTATTGAGTCTCAAAATATCTGACAAAAACACAGACTCTGAAATGCACTTGAAAGTGTAATAAATTCAGATAATGATCTGGGGAGTGGTTTGAGAAAACAAGTTTTCAAGTCAGTGGCCATTTGCAGAAACTGTCCAGCTACAAGCGTGGTTCTTTACTGAGCACTGGATAGTACTGTTATACTATAAAAAGCAGCAATGTTCCAAAGAGGCACAGTGACTACTGTAGGGTTAAAAGCAACCACCTCAGATGTTGCTTAATGCGTACCGAGATACCATAATGTGTACTGGCTTCACATTCTACTTTCAAAAAGGATAACAGCATATCAAAATAATCTGTATCTCTGTTTATATGATGATACTGCTGATGCCTGACATTTAAGGAGCAACTCAGAAGTAGAATATCTCATTTATAAAATTTATTAATTACCTTTTAAATCATATGTTTATTTTTATATTTTGATGTCAGGAAACCTGGCAGAACCCTTAAAAATAATTATAGTAAATTAAAGAATGCTACTGGAATATTTCCAGTCTTTTTATTGGTTTACTAGTCTTTTCCCTCTCCCCAAACATATTCTGGTGTCTGCACTATACAGAAAGTCAGAAGCTAGTTATCTACAAATCCCAAAACACTTCTACACCTTTCAATCACACAAATTAACTAGATCTTTTAATCTAATGTTTAACACAGTGAGTTAAAGATGAAACATGACAAGTTTACCAGCATATTTCACATACACATACAGGTGTACACAAACATTAATAAATTTATCAGTATGTGCAGGTGTACACAAACATTAATAAATTTATCAGTATGTGGGATCCTATTGAAAATCCTTTTATAAGGAGAATCACTAAACTTTGTTTACTGTTGTGTTGCTTACTAAAACACTTCCTATTGTGTATTAAAACATCCTGGTTTTATTCCTCAGTGCCCTTCATAGTCCCCTTGTGCATTATTGTATTATGGAAAAGTTTTATTATTAAACATATCTCACACATAAAAAGCCAAAAGCAGCATTCTCTGTGGGGGCGGGGGTAATCAAAAAGGACAGAGCACTGCCCTTTCTGTGCACCACGAAGGTGCTCAGTGATCTCTGGCTCCATATGACAACTTCAGGGTCAGTCACACACGGTCCTACTGGGAAGTCTTGTGGCAGGTCATCTGTTGGTCCTGCTCTGCTTGCGATTTATTTTCTTTGACAGTTCATTCTTCTTTCTGTCAGAACACTCTCTTTGCTTTCTTAGAAGCCACCCCCTTGGTCTCCCCACTGCTGTCTCTGGCACAGTTTCACAACAAAGCACATCACTAAGCCAAAGCCTGCTGAGTCGACTTTTCAACTGTGCTGCCTATCACGTGATGCTCCTCCTCCCAAATAACAATTCGCTGTGGGTAATATGTTCCTAGTTACTCTTCAGCTTCCAGACTTGGGTCTCAGAAGAGTTTCATAATGACTATACACATCAGTTCTCTTATCTCACTGGGAGAGACTTAACAGTGCTTGCTGTTTAAAAAGTGTAATTGTTTCCATGGTCACTTGTTTTTGTGCCCTTTGAACAAACTCAAAGGTCTTGTGGGAGACTATTCTTCTCCCAATAAAAGGGGCAAAGCTGATGTATTTTTCTTTTTTTTTTTATTTTTTGGATTTTTCTAATGTGTTGAGTAGCTAGCTAGACTATGCATTTGTCAAAACAAAAGACAAAAGCTAGAAATGAAATAGAGTGCTGGCATTTTTATCATCTTATCACACCTTGCCTTTCTGTATTTGCCAATTTTATTCAAAGACTAATCACAAGTTTGTACAAAAAGTTTTAATGATGCAGTTAACTTCTTTCTACAGCCTTTAAAGCCACAAATTAATAAAACATTTACACCCAAGAGGAGTAATTTAGTCACACTAGCAAAACACACAACAAAATAAATGCAAAACTGTAACTTCTCAGTCAGTGATATAAAAAGACAGTAGGACTGCATGAAAAACATCTGATTTTTTCAAGCATAAGATTTCCAAAACGGAAATATTTCCATTATTTTCTTAGATAACTTAAAGACAGTATTTTAACAGTACTATTTTAATTGAAATTACTGCAAAATAGCTCCCAAAGACATTCCATACAAAACACACTCTCCTCAGAAAATTATACCAGTTTTAAAAGCAGAGGGGAGCATGATCATTTACATAACTGACAGCAATGACTATTGAGGCTCAACCATTGTGTATTTAGGAACACTGCAGTATATGCTGCCACACTCTTAGATCATTATCTTTTAACTAAAATCCTATATATGAATGGTTTGTTATCCTAAATGTTTTTTGAAAATAACCCCAGAAGGTTGAACAAGAAAACCAAATTAAACTAGAAAGACAAAAAACTCTTCTCCCTGTCCCCACAAATATAAGTGAAACTTCACTGTAGGGCAAGCTTAGAGAAATAGTAGCGACAGATTTTTTCTTTGGGTATACTTGAAGCTGTGAACTCCACATTTCCGCTCTTCTGCCCTTTTTTACAAGCAAAGCGTATGTACTGCTGCAGGCCAAATGCAATACATAGAGAGCCAAACATTGCAAGTGTTACCTCATTAGACGTATCTTCCAGCTTGTTCTGGTAAGCTGTCAAGGTACACCTCAAAGTCTCAACGACAGAGCAGCTCAGAGGTTTATCTTTGTCCTCACAAGTGCCTGAAGGAAAACACAGAATGAAAATTAAGCCTGAAAGCCACAGAGAGAAAACTACTCACCCTGGATGTGAGGTATTAGAATTAGTTAGGGCTTCAGTGACAATACAGAACACTGAAGAGCAGCCTTGTTTGCCAAGACAGATACAGCTGTATAGCCACACTTTCAAAGCAAATATAGCTGAAAGACACTTGTATAAAAGCTTTAATACTAAAGTACTGTAAGTTCTGGATTACATTTATACCTAATGCGTTTGGTATGCAATCTCACATATTACATCTACAGTGGTCAAGCGTGTGTCATTCAGTCAGACAAGCCAACTTCAAAACCACACAATTATATACTTCGAAAAACATCTTGTCTGAAAGTTAAAAATGTTAGACTTTTTCTGACATTATTTTGCTGTTGTGACTAAGCACGCATATAATAATGCAGTACTTCATTTACTTAGAGCCTCACCGAGCCAAAGATCACATGATTATATTATGCTTGGAGAGGACTTAAAAAACTTTAAATTATCTTGAACTTCATTCCAAAGGAAATAATAATAAAAAAAAAAAATTATCTGTCTGCAGAGTCCTGCATAACGGTTCAGTCATAAATCTGATATATCCATTATATACGCACTAAACTTATTTCTTAAACCTTTAGATGGAGATTTATGATCTTGTTGCCTTAATTAGGGACATATGAACAAGTCTGACACAGTGCATAGAACAATGTGCCAAGAAAGCAAAACAACACTGTATTGATTGAGAGATCGCAAAATGTCAGCTGATACTCAGTTTTCAAGAACAAACTTTTTTTTTTCTGGTGTTACACCACAATACCAGGTTATTGACAGATTATTCTCAGCATTGTTTATATTCCTAAGAAGCATTTATAACTTACTTTGTAACAAATTATAGTATCAACTTTTCCACAAGTTTTAACATGTCCTATAAGCAAAACTAACTTTACCAACTCTAATAGCAGCCTTATTTTGCAATAGTGAAAAAATCTGTGGCATTTGAAATCCAGGAAGGCTAAACTATTGTAACTCCCATCACAACTACGCAATGATACAGGTGTTTATCACCAGTGTCATAAAGCAGTTTACACAGAGTGGCTCATAAAGTCAAATCAGATACTAAAGCCTGAGCCTCTTCTTGTCTCTCCATAAAACTTTATCAGCTAGAGGAGGTGCACTTACATACTTGCAGGGTGAGTATTTTTTAAGAATTCTATAATTAGAGTAATCAAATAAACACAATATTCTACTAAGGCATTGTATAAAAATGAGGAGACCTCCTGTAGGCTACGCATAGTGCACCAATAGAACTCAGTGAAAAACTTACGTAAGTGCTCAGGTCAGAAGGTATTGCCAACTGCCGTTGTGGAAATTCTTTCAATCACTTAGCCTCTTCTGTTCCAACTTTTGGTAATACCAGAAAGTATAGAGTGCTATTCAGACTGCACTGGGTGTTACAGACAAAGCAACACATACTTGCAAGATTGCTTTCAGTAGTAGGAGCAAGATCTGCTCTACAGCATGCACATCCCAGTGACAGACCCCTGCTCTGTCCTATCAGCCACTCCACCTACTTACCACAGTTTCTAAAAGTCTACAGAGTCAGGGAAAAGGAAGATCTTCTTAATGACACTCCAGACCCCTATGAATCCTAGAGATGTCCCAAATAACAATGTTACACTTAAAATCAATCTAAGAAGAATTCATAAAATCTGACCTTTTTTGAGAAGCTTAGATTTCACATTGAAGAAAGTGACAAGTGACACCTTACTATAATTTTTATCACTTAACCACAGCTATAGCTATGCACAGAACTCCAGTCCAACCTTCTCAATTACAAGACCAGCCTCTCACTAGTACATTCTGCATTGATCTTGTTGCACAGAAAACATAAACACTATTTTTTCATACTTGTAGCTCTAGAGAAGTGGTAACACAATTCCCATCAGTTTAAAATAATACCTATTAAGTCAATCTAAGAGTTATCCTCCATGCCATAGTTTTTGTCAAGATGTCTAAATAATGTATTTTCATTTTTTAAGTCCCAATCTGCAATGATGTCATTAACATCACGTTTGCCAAAATTAGAATTTTGCCAGTAAACTTTCCATGCTGTCATTCCTTGCCTTTGCTGTAACCCTATTTCCAGGCAGCTCAATCTGCCAATAGAAACACCAGATTCAGCCTATCTGCATTAGCTGAAAACAAGCCTATGGCTTTAATGCTGCCCAAATGTTGTCTGTCTTCATACAACTATGCAGGAGACATGCAACATAATCCAAATGCACTCTGTTGTGACAGAAGCACCATGTCAGCAATGAGATAGAAAACCCAACCCAGTACTTGAAGTGTACTCCCAGGAGTTTGAGGGAAGAATTTTGGGAAAATGCCAAGTTCCATAGGAGTCTAGCAGACGTATACAAGTGAATAAACTCTCTTAAACCTGCTTCTTTGGACTTTCTGCTAGCTGTACTGGGCTGGGGTAGAAAAGAGTTAATTTTCTTCATAGCAGCTCATATGGTACTGTGTTTTAGATTTTGGACCAAAACAGTACTGGTGGTCTGTATTAAATAGTGATGATAACTTAAAGCAGCTAACACTCTTAGAACTTTGCACTCATTTCACTTTTTTTTCAGTTTACTACAACGACAATTACTTTTTTCCTGTAGACAAACATCCCTAAGAACATACCCTGCTGAATAACTGCAAAATATGATAAACTGAAAAGATACAAAATGAAATCATGCAAATGGACCAATAAAAATAACAATGCTGTGGAAAATCTATAAAGGTCACTGGAAAAGGAGAACACATGGATTTATGCTTGTTATTTTGACATGTATAAAGAAAAAAAAGGCTTTCTAAAACTCTTCAGGTTTTAATCTGTATTGGGTTTGCATGGGCTGGTTTTTGGCAGTGGGGGGTGCTTCAGGGGTGACTTCTGTGAGAAGCTGCCAGAAGCTTCCACCATGTCCAGCAGAGTCAATCCCTGGTGGCTCCAAAGATGGATGTGCCACTGGCCAAGGCTGGGCCAATTAGAAATGGTGGTAATGCCTCTGTGATAACAGGTTTAAGAATAAATCAAAACAGAGGCTGTGGCACAGTTTTAATTGTGACTACAAAGGAGCAGGAGTGAGAACAAGTGAGAGGAACAACTCTGCAGACACCAAGTGGAGAAGGAGGGGGAGGAGGTGCTCCAGGCACCAGAGCCCAGATTCTGCTGTAGCCTAAGAGGACCATGGTGAAGCAGCTGTGCCCCTGCAGCCTATGGAGGATCACAGGGGATGCAGAGATCCCCCTCCACTGGAGCAGGCGGATACTTCAGAGGAGGCTGTGATCCAGTGGAAGATCTGTGGAGAGAGGGGTGCTGCTCTCAGTCTGGAGCAGCCTGTCCTTGGAGGACTGCATCCGTGGAAGAATGACCCACGCTGCAGAAGTTTGGGGAGCACTGCTGCCGGTGGGATGGACTCACACTGCAGC
>VXAZ01008308.1:1344898-1423548 GCA_013399875.1 Gymnorhina tibicen | reverse complement strand
TTTTTTTTTTTTTTTTTCCATCTCAGTGTGGGTGGACACGACGTGGGATCTGGAATTCACGGAGTTCGAGCCTCTCGATGCCCGGATAGCGGAGGACATCACGGCCGATGGGCTCGACAGCTTCACCAGCCTGTACAGCGCCCTGGCGCCCTTCGCCGCCGGGGAGCAGGAGAGCAGAGAGGTGACATGACCTGAACGCAGAGCCAGCCGTTCTCATTTTCTCTTTTTCACGTCTGTCTTGCCTTAAAATTCGCAAAATATTCAAAAACTACTCAAACAATTCTTGCTGGAATGCTTCAGAAGGAAGCTATTCCCAAATTTTAATAAAATAATTTAGCATAATATTAAATATATTTAGTGTTATGTATTGTAATTATTAAAACACTTTTTAAAGCATACATAGGGCGTTGGTCACGGTGGCACCTGTTAAAATCTGAATAATGGCTGATTTCGGACAGCCGTGTTATTATGGGATTTCTCACTATTTCTGTTTTGCCTCAGAATGTCTGGATCCTGATTGCGGAGAACAGCCTGTCCCACCAGGCCCTGGTGGCTGTGCTGCATCACTTTGTGCACGTGGGCCAGCAGAAAAGAGCCAGCACCGAGCAGAGGCTGTTCGCTCTGCACGCGGCTGGGCTGTACTTCCTGCTGCTGGAGATCCCAGGTGAGCCAGCGGCGTCCCTTCGCATCCCAGCGCGCCCCGAAGGTTTGCTGATCTCCCCGACGCCTTGCTGATCTCCGTGGTGCAGCTGGAAGGGGTCAGGCAGCTGGGGATGCTGCTGGAATGTGTCACTGCTGGTGGTGCCTCAGCCCGGTGCCGCTGCGCTTTGTTCAAGCAGCTCTTCAGTGTTCTCTTGAACTTTCTCAGGCTCTAGGACAGCACCTGTGGAGAGGTCACAGAATCGCAAACTGATTTGGGTTGGGAGGGACCTTAAAGCTCATCTCATTCCATGGGCAGGGACACTTTCCACTAGACCAGGTTGCTCCAGCCCGGCCTTGAACGCTTCCCGGGATGGGACGTGATGCCCGGATGGTTTGATGCTCTCTGTATTTTGTCTGGAAGAGGACTGATGTTGCCTTTTCTTGGCAGGCAGCATAATCAACCAGGTGTTCCATGAAGTGGTGTTTGATAAATGTCTTCACACCCTGACAAAATGCTTGCCTCGAGATCTGAGGAAAAGGAAGAAGGCGCACGCTCAGAGCTCGCAGTCCAGTGCCAGAAGAAATAGAAAGAAAGGGAGACCATGCAGGAACGACAGCCCCAGTGTAAGATGCTTGTGCAGTCTCTTCAGATACAAATCCCTATTAATAAGCAAATTGTTGGCAAGCCCTTTCTCTTTCCTGCCAATATAGATAGAAGAGACGTTGGAAGAGGAGGAGGAAGAGGATGATGAGGATGTTTACTGGTCAAGAGAAGGTCTTCTCCAAGTCCGCAACGCCATCTTCCTTCTTTTGAAAAACTTCCTAAGACTCCTGACCAAGTTCTCCCTAGAAGAAAAGCCTCAGTGCCTGCAGAACTGCGTGCAGGTGAGAAAGATTCAGCCTGAGGAACCTTATGTGCCCTAACACAAACTTTTTGGGGATGCAGAGCACTCCACAGGGAGGGGTGGCAACCCTGCCTTCCGTCTACTGGTCCCTGCTGGGAGGTGGTGGAGATGTGGGAGCAGGGTGCCTGCTTTGTGTCTGCCTCTTATGCTTAAAACTTGCTGGCATGTGCCAGATGTTTTGTTCATGGAATCAGAATGGTTTGGGTTGGAAGGGACCTTAAATCTCATCTTGTTCCACCCCCTGCCATGGGCAGGGACACCTTCCACTGTCCCAGGGTGCTCCAAGCCCTCTCCAAGCTGGACATTTCCAGGGATCCAGGGGTGGCCACCCCTTGTTCCTCGGGGGAGCTTCTGGGCTTTGGGCTCTGCTTCTGTTCTGCTTCAAGGGAGGTGTTGGGCAGTAAAACCCAATGGTGTGACCCCAGACGTCCCAGAGCCCTGCACATCCTCCCCTCAGGGGACTGAGCTCAGCTTGGCTCTCTTCCCTTGCAGGTCTTTGCTGAAATGACCAGCTTTGAGCCAGTGCTCCATGAGTCCGACTTTTCAGCAGCCATGTGAGCAAATAATTCCTAATAATTCTTAATGTCTGTGCAATGCTTTGAACTGATGCTTTTTTCTCTGGTCCCAAAAATACGAGTCAGACACAGTTAGGGTGATAAAAGGGTCCCTTTAGATGAGGATCCTCGGGTGCACAAGTTCGTCAGGTAGAAGAGGCCGGAGGTGCACACCCCGTGTGATGTGTGTACAACTTCTATGGATTCTGCAGGTTAGCATTTCTGACAGGAACCCCCCAAACAGGAACCTGCCTGGTGAAATAATTCCCCCAGTTCTAGTACCTCCTATATTCTCCACCTTAGGATGATCCAGGCCCTGTTCATGAAAGTGACAAATTCTCTTATAAAGATAATAAGAACGTATTCCGTGTGCTAGCAGCAAACAGCATCTTGTGAATATGGAATGTTTTCCAGTCAGCGAGCTCTTTTAGTTGTAGTAGTCATAGTAAATGTTTCCCTGATGAAAGGGAAAGACATCTCTTTGCCTTCTTTTCCTAGGGATGTTAATGAAGCCGAGTGCATTCCTGAGCTGGCCTGTTACGGACTGCACTTACTGTGTTCCCCTCTCCATGGCACACAAGATACGGTAAAAGTTAAACAGAACCTTTACCACCCTCACAGCAGCGTTGAAAAGGAGTGGTTGCTTCTTTCCTTCTCTGCATCCTTCTCCTCTTTGTGCCTGTGCAGGTCTCTGCTGGGTCAGAGCAAAGATGTTTTTTTCCACCCCAGTCGTTATTCCCTTTGGCTTCTTTGCTGCTGCGCTTGTGTGCGGTGAATCCCGTGCTCTGCTGACTCTTGTGGCAAATG
The DNA here is from genome assembly GCA_013399875.1 of Gymnorhina tibicen. Lineage (NCBI taxonomy): Eukaryota > Metazoa > Chordata > Aves > Passeriformes > Artamidae > Gymnorhina > Gymnorhina tibicen. The sequence continues at coordinate 1,420,640 of VXAZ01008308.1, read as the reverse complement.
AATTGAACACAAAGGAGAGCTGCAGTGGCATTGGATCTCTGAATCTTAAGGAAGAGAATTCCAGGTGGCTGCCTTTGCCTGGAATGTTGTGGTTCCCTGCTAGATGGAGCTGCAGCACCGCCAGGCAGCGTGTGAGGGGTTGGGCTGTGCAGTGCTCTGTGCACTCAGTGAGGGTGAGCAGGGCTGGTTCTTGTTCAGGGAATACTCTGTGATCTTGGAGCAGCCAGTTCTGCCAGAAACTTCCCGTCTTTATTTGTTTAAATTGGCAAGCAGAGTGTGGCATCTCCCACTTACTTGAGTGCTGCTGCTCTGGATGGGGCTGCTGAAGCTTGGGTGTGCCCGAGCTGTGTCTGTGAGTCTCTGTGGCCCTCCCGGGCTGGTTCTGAGCCTGTGGGCTGGGAATCAGCAGCTGTCTAGTCAGGAAAGCCTGGAGTACACTCTAACCTGGTATTCCTGAGTGCCAGCCCAGCTGCAGCAGCCCTAGGCCTGTGTCTTTCTGCCTCCTTGGTTTCTCAGTGCAGCACGAGCCTTTTGGAACTGCTGACATTTGTGGTGACAGGAAGGTGTAGTCACTCCCCTCCCCAGACCTGCCTCATCTTCCCTGCCTCTCCTGCTTGCTCGGGGAATGTCAGGATCATGAGGCAGGCTGTGGTCCCAAAACTCTGGCAAGGGAGGCGACTCCAAAAGTTCAAGTGCACATGGTGATACAAAACACGCGTTTAGCTTCAGACATCTCCCGTGAGTTTCCACAAATTCCAAATGTTTCTGGCAAAAAAAGAGTCCACAGCTTTGGAGGGCAGCTGTTAATGCTTTCGGGAAGCCCTTCTGAGACCTTGCTGAACTGGCATGAGAACATCACGGCCAGAAACTGTGATGTTGTGTGTATTTAGAAAGTGTCCTCTTGGCATTTCTCTGCTAGGAGTCGTGCTTTAACACGTGCTGTTGTTTGGTTCTAAGCTTGAGTCTGAATTATCCCATGACCCTGGAGTGCTTATGCATGGCAAAGAACCTCCAAATAACCTTTTCTTTCCAGACCCTTCAGTGTGTCTTCCATCGACTTCTCTATGTAATTCTGATGGCAGAGAGCAGCGAGGATTCCATGCATGAGGTTCTTCCCATCACACCAGCCGTGACCAGCGCCAGGAACCAGGCTATAAAATTCATCAGGTGACGTTCGGAGCTCTGGGCATGGCTGCTCCTTTCTTCTGGCATGCCTTTGCTTTGCTGTTGAGGTGATAAAGGGATGAGAGAAACTGGCACTGGCTTTGAAGTTGTTTGTGCAAATGAGGCTTAATTAAGATGTCTGGGATGAGAATTTACGGAGCTTGCTGGCAGAGGGGAAAGAAGGTGCTGTTTGACAGGAAGGTGGTGGTGAGTGGAAAGGACCCATTTTCTGTATTTTGCTTTGTGTCAGTTTTTCAGGTCTTGTGCTTTACTAGAGAATTGTAAAGGAAATGAAAGATTAACATGGAGCTCACTCCTCCTTAGTTCTTTGCTTTCTCCTGCTTAATGATATGTTTTGCTTATGTTTATTCCCCCTGTTGGGGATCCATGTTGTTGGAAGTGCAGTTTGTGCAGAGATCCCCAGACAACATATAAAAGTAGATTGAGAACAAAGCAGCTTTTCATGTTAGCCTTCTACTTGTTAGAAAAGTAGGGGAAGAAACTATTTTGTGCCTGCAAAGCCCGGTTAAGGTGGAAAGTATGGTTCTCTGAGCTTACCCTGCTGTGCTCATGATTCCAGAATCACAGCCACTTTTCCTGACTTTTCAAATGCATTCCAAAAGGAATGTCCTTGGATTTTCCTCTGTTACAAACCAACCTTGTTAAAATCCGCTTCTCTCTCTCCCGTGCAGTTCTCTGGTAGATGAGCTGAAAGAAGCTATTTATCCTACTCTCCGAATATTGCTCCAACATATCTGTGCCCAGGTATGCCAAGCCCTGCTGCTTCTGGAGCCGAAGAACCCCTGTGGATACATTGGGATATCATTAATAGTTTAGGAAATCTGTTTTCACAACGTTTTGTAAGGATTGAAAACATGTGATGGTGAAGTAGTGACTGAGGAAGCTGTGATGATTCTCCCAGCTATTGTTGAATGTGACCATGTCAGCTCATTAAATAAAAAAAATACGTCTCTTAAGCCCTGAAATGCCTTTCTGGCATGCAGAGCAGAGCAGTGAAGTATCACAGGATGCCCTTGCCCTTGTTTTTCAGGTCCCAGACAAGGCTGATTACCGCACCTACGCTGCCCAGGCCCTGGCGACCCTGCTGGACAAACTCCCCTGTGCAGAGTTCGCTTCTTTCATCGCTTGGCTTTACAAATTCTCACTCTGCGAAGTAAGTGCATCTCCTTGATGTTTTGGAGATGAAGGATTCGATCTCAGCACTGAATAGCTCTGTCACTGCTGGTACCCAGAGGCAAGAGAACTCCGTGTTCACTTACATTAACAGAGCACCTTGTGTGCTTTTTCTTCCCACAGGTTCCCTCCAGAGTGTTTGCTCTGGATGCAGCCTTGGCTTTGTTGGAGCTTCCAGAGAGGAACCCGGGCAGCTCCTTGTCCCTGGAGCATCAGAGGTTTCTAAAGCACAAGTTTTTAGTGCAGGCCATGGTGTTTGGCCAGTGCTCAGACATAGCCCCCGTGGTCCGGAGCAAAGCTCTCAGCAGCCTTGACTCTTGTCTCGAAATGAAATCTGCTGCTATCCCAGAGAGCATTCGGGACTTACTACAGAGCTGTGAGTATTATGGGCACATTAGGTAATGGAAATCATTCTTGAACTTTCGAGGGAATAATTGCTGGGAGGTAGGAGTTGTCAGGAACTTAAAAACTGGCACACAGAGTCCTTACGTATTGTGCCATAATGGGAAGTAATTCATGAGCCTAGTTACTTAGGAAGCCTTATATTTGGAAGGGATTTATTCTCGTGTATCTGTTCTAAAGAGATTCCTCTGTGAGGTCCCTTTGAAGGATGTTTACAGACAACTGAAATTGCTCATTGGGAAAAAAAAAAAAAAAAAGAGGCAGTTCATTCTTGCCTGACAGCTGATTAAATCTTGAGTTGCCTTTTGCTTCTGCTAAGTTGTTCTGTTCATGACTGGCATTCCGAGCTCCCTCAGGTGTGGTGGAGGCCAGATGGCACGATTCAGAGCCTGCACACAGCATCCCACGGTTAGATTGCTTGCCTGAAAAAAAAATTTGGAATGACAGAATATCCAGAACTAAAATACTTTGTTTGATTTCCTTTTTTATTTCTCTCTTTTGGCAGCCCCTGTCCACACAGTGTCGGAAGCAAGCACAAGCACTGCGAGCGTGACAGCCACTGCAGAAGGTACAGAGTCATTCTTTTCCAGTAAGCCTCAGGCTCTTCTTGGCGTGCCATTTCCTAAAAATACACATATCTGTTAAACCCAGGGCATGCGTGAGGCTCTCTGTTTAACACTGAACCATCTTCTTGCCGGGTGAATACGTGCCTTTATTATTCTTCAGCTTTTATCTTTTCTTTCAGCCGTGTCCAGCCATCCGCTGAAGGCCTTCCCAACTTCCAAGACTTTTGAGCTGACAGACAGCAGTGACACTGCTAGGCCTGATGGTATGTCAGAATTAAAGCAGCCTTTTCAGATAACCATTCAAAGCCTTAATTGAAATCAGACTTTCTGAAGGGTATTCGTTGTCCATTTCTCAAAGGAGGTGGAGAGAGCTGTTACAAAACACTTAGGGGTGATGAAGGGAGTGGAATTGCCAGCCATAAAGAAATTATGAAAGCCATAAGAAATATTTCCACTCAAGTCTGAAAAATACATTTAATCCTGAACTGCTCATGTCTCTTGGTACTAATGTGGTGGCAACACTTGTTGAAAAGCAGGTAATTTATTCTTCCCAAAAAAGGACAGTAATTGATGTGGGATATAACACTTGTAGCTCCGTGATTTTCAGGGTAATTAAATCTTGCTCCAGTGCACAAAGAACTGATACATTTTGCTCTGTAGAGCGCAGCACCTTTGAGTAGCACCGTTCTGTAGGCAAGGATCCATTTCTCTGCAGCATCAGGTTGGAAGCTGACGGCAGAGTGTCACGTGAAATGTCCTGATGCAGCACGGCAAGCTGCTCCTAATTTGTCGATAGCACGAAATCACCGTGTAAGCTGGCTTTTGTGGCCAGGATGTTCCTCCTTTAAACCTCTCCCTTTTCTCTTCCTCTTGTGTGGAAAAGCTCTTCTTCCTGACCTGCAGGCTCCTGCCAGGATCTGTGCCCTCAGTTCTTGCTGTTCACCTCCCTTGAACTGCTGACAATTCAATTCTCTGCTCGCCTCCCGTCCTGCAGCGGTGCCTTTGTTCCGCGCCTCGCGCCGCTCCTCGCTTGGGATCTCCCTCCCTATCTCCAGGAGCCAGGCTCCAATCTCCCCCCATTGAAAGCTCCCTTTTTTTCAAACGCTCTGCTGATAAATTTCCTTAATCTGCTCCCTCAGATAGAAAAAAGTCCTCCAGGCCACTCAAGGTATTGTGTATTCCCCGTTTCGTTGCAGGCTCCTCGTGCCAGAGGGTGCCTGGGTTTGTATCCGATACCCAGCTGAGCACGCACTTGGCACTTGGCAAAACAAATTAAGAAAAGGCTGGAATGAAAAAAGACTGTCTGGAGCTCCAGAGGATGCTAAAATCCGGGGCTCTCCGAGGCAGTCAAGGTGCATTAGCAAAGCTGTCTGGCACATGCCTGTGCTTGGCTCGTGCCCGTGCTAATTTTGCACTCCTCTGAAGACCAAACAGCTCATTTTATTTTTTTTTTTTTAGAAAAGAAATAACTCTTGGCCAGGGATAGTCAGAACATGCTCAGCGCTCAAGGGCAGAGATAAGAAGGGTGGGGATAAACTGCAAGGTGAGGTGTGCACTGCAGAATTCCCTCTGCCCATCAGCATCAAACATTCCCTTCCCTTGGGAGTTCTCAGCCCTTTAAAACTTGGGATTTTTGGTTCTTTCATTGTTTGGTTCCCCCCCCCACCTTTTCTACATCAGAAAAATCAATGTCAAAGTGTGATTATTTGGTCGCCTTCACAAGGCTGGACTATTTTAGTAGCAAAATCATGCAGTGGAAAGGTTCTGTGCTCTTCCTGTGCAGCTGCTCTCAGGAGGAGGAGGATGGGATTGCACTTAGCTGCCCATTAAGAAAGCCCAGATCAAAGTCCCTTTGCTTTGGTAATAATTTATTTTTAAGCTAGTTTTGATTAGTTCCCTGTGACTAATCCGATTTTTTAATGGCAACAGGATGGATGTCCATGTGAATCTCTAAGTAACAGATCTCCAAATTTGGCATATCTTTGGGAAATCTGACTTGATGCTGGGAGAAATCTAACAAACAGCAATAAATAGAAACCTTAAAAGCCATGGTAAAATGCTTGGAGTCCTTATGGCCAGTTAATAGCCCAGTGACTCAAAATGTGAGAAATTATCGATCTGTGTATTCAGTTGTGTGTCATTTAATAACTTACCGCCTTGGTGATGTATTTCTTCCTGACAACATGCAGAAATAGGTATGGATATGGCTGTGCAAAGTAAAATCCGAGCCCTGACTTGGCATTCAGGGAAGAGAGATGTGTTCTGGTTGCCTTGTAGACTCTGAGGTGGTTCTTTGCAGCTGCCGTTCTGCAGCCTCCAGGAATTAATAATGGGAGTAATTTCCCCTCTGTAGCACACAGCAGTTCGTACATCAATACTTGATGCTGCGTGGAGCTCTGAGGCAAAACTCACAGGAGGCTGGGGGTGTTCTGAGCTCTGCAGAACCTCCCCTGGCTCTGTGTTGGCTCCATTTGTCTGAGCTCTGCCCGGGTAGCTCTTCCCACAGGTAGGGTTACCTGTGCCACAGGCTTTTGTTCAGCTGTGCCTGACTCATCTGATGAGCTCTCAGACTCTCGAGGTAGCCTGACATCTTTTATGTAGATAAATAAAGAGGTCAGAAATTACAGATTCACCTCTTTTTTTTTTTTTTTGGTGCATGTCTCAAGTAATTTGTTCCAGCGGTTTCTTTTGTGATATATTAAGATGTGTTTTCAAATGAAAGAAGTGGAGAAATTGTTTGGGTTTGTTTTTCCTTCTGGCTTATGCCTCATTCTGGATTGTTCTGGGTGATTTTAACTGTGCTTTGTTCAGTCCTTCCGAAAGTTTTGGGGAACCATTTGAGTTTGGTTTTGCACTGAGTCTGTGCTGCTTTAGGGTGGGCAGGCCCTGGCACAGGGTGCCCAGAGAAGCTGCGGCTGCCTCATCCCTGGCAGTGCCCAAGGCCAGGCTGGACAGGGCTTGGAGCAGCCTGGGACAGTGGGAGGTGTCCCTGCCATGGCAGGGGGTGGCACTGGATGGCCTTTAGGGTCCCTTCCACCCAAACCATCCCGGGATTGCGTGGTTCCAACTGGTGCTGTGGATAATTCCTTCTTTGTGGGAGTAATTCCTTTTTATCCTCATTTTGGATAGGAGAAGAATTCATGGCCATACTGAGAGAGAGAGCTGGAGATGAGAAAATCACCGTGAGGAAACCTGCTGTGCGGGTAGGGTGGGGTGTGCATCCTTCTCTGCTCTCAGTGATTACCCAAAATCCGTTAAATAATTAATTAGGCCACAGCCTTGCTGCAAACTCCGTTGCTTTGCCCACTTGTAGCTTCCTGCTCTCCCTGCAGAGTGCCTTAAAGGCATTAAAGATCTTGTTTACTAGCTCCTGATAAGTAAATAATGCAGGCATAATGATGGGAATTTCTCTAGTACCCTTGCTGGCGTTCTGTTATTCCGTCATTTGCGAGGAGAGGCTCTTGTCAAATGTCAATAGGCATTTCAATTAAGAGACTTCCTCATAAACTGAAGCGTATTAGCTGCTTAGTTTGTTTTGACCTTGTTAGCAAAGGGATTAGGTTATATCCAGCCTCTTTTTGAGCCGTGTGTTGCTTTCCTTGCTGCTCATTTCTTTAATGAAGTCGTTGGCTTTTAAAGAGAGACGCTTCAATGGAAATTTCCTTGTTTTAAAAAGGAGGTGTCTGCTGCTGACTGCCTTCCTCTGTTAGTCCTCTTCACCCCAGCTCTTCCCCCTCAATTCGCACACTGATTTGAGCTTCCCAGTTAGGGCTTTGCAATTCATGTTTTAATGCTTTTTGATTAAGAATAAAAATAAATCCCCTCTTCCTCATTGCCAAGAAAAAGCCCGTGGCTCGTGCAAGAGGCACGTTATTTGCAAGGGGAAATTGTGACATTCTCCCTCTCCAGCTGCTGTTCCAGAGCAGGAATGACTGGAATGATGTTTTCTGTTTCATTTTACACCTCTGGTTGTGCCCAGCACTCATGAATTGTTCATGTGCTGTTCCACCCCGGGGTGAGATAAATCTGCGGCTCACGCCGGCGGGGGTGGGAGGGGGGGTTAGATTGTATTTTTCGCTTCGCCACTCGGTGCCCCCGGGATGGATTGCCAACAGATCCGTGCTGCCCTTTGCCCCGCAGGTGCTGGGGAGCCTCCTGAAGCACGGGCACATGCCCTGCACCGCCGAGAACGTGGGCGCGCTGCGGGAGCGCTGCCGCGACCCCGCCGCGTCCGTGTGCAAGCAGGCGCTGCACTCCATCACCGACCTGCTCCTGGTGAGGGGACACGGGCACCCGGCCCGGGGGGAAGCAGGAGGGCCCCTCCCCGTCAGGGTTTCGCTCGGGGAGCTGCGTTTGGTGGCTCCGCTCCGATTTTCCTGCGTTACCTTTTGACTCGGAAGTCCTGACTCACTCCGGGACCTACTTGGGATTTATGCGGAGTGCTCCCAACTGTTGGGAACGCTGATTTTTTTTTTTTCTGGCTGTTGATTTATGTGTCATGAAGAAATTGTTTATGTTGCTGGCCTTCTCAAGTTAAAAAAAACCCTGAATCACTTTCAGATGTAATGTGTGGATGATAGCGTTGCTATATTTTTCTTTCTTTTCTATTTATTCACAAAGGGTTCGTAGCTCAGGCTTGGAGCACAGGGTTTATATTAAGCAAAGCTCTTTTTTTTTTTTAGTGCTAAATCATCTGCTGTGCAGCCTTATTGCAAACCTGTTATAATTCTTTATAGAGTCTCAAAACAAAGTGTTGCAGTACTTTAGCAGAAACACCAGGTATTTATCATAGAGATGATTAAAGACCTTGTGATGCTGAGTTTCCCTGTCCCACCTGCTGCCACACTGCTGGGGTTGATTAAAATTCAGTTTCAAAGTTTGTAGCTGAACCTGGAGGCCTCTGCTGGTCTTACCCGTGCATTTGGGACCCCCTAATGATTTAAAGATGTGTTTCTCTCAGTTTCAGCACAGCAATGTCCTGGTGCAGAAGGCCTGGTGGAATGGCGTGGTGCCCGTTGTGATGGATGCAGAGAACTCTGTCCAAGAAAAGGCCTTGGATTGCCTTGATCAGATCTTGCTGCAAAACATAAAACCTTACAATAAATCCAGGAGTGATGATAGGCAGAAGCTGGCGTGGGATCTGCTCTCCCTGTCTTCAGAAAGCAAGGAGCTGAGGTAAGTGCATTTTCCCCATCTCTGCCTATGTTAACATTCAGGGACAAAACCCAGAGGGTTTTTTTTAACTTTTAATGCCATTAGAATACACGACTTTTCCTTTGCAGAAGGAAATTACCTATTGACTGGAGGACTAAGATAAGAGTCTGAGTTTGTGCTCTCGTTCCCTGTGTGGCCACAGACTGTTCTGTACCACAGCTGACACACACACACACTGTTAAAATGCACGTGTTGTCTGCTGTGCAAGGACAAAAAACCCAATTTATCTCTGGGATTTCTTTAAAGCTACTTAAATTCCCTGCTTGAAACCATCAGTATAATTCTGGAGATGGAAACTGCCACGCTGAGGTGCTTGTGTTGCCCTGCCAGCTCCCAGGACAGAGCTGCTGAGCATGGGCAGGCTGGCAGGTGGTGAGAAGAGTTCAGCTTTGCTTTGTGTCAGGTATTTTCACTCGCTGCTCCTGTTACCTGTGCTCTCTCCCTGGACTGAAATGCTCTCACACAGCATTGTTACACCCTGTGCTGGATGCACTGATAGCACATGAATATTTAACTCGAATGGAGGTGTTCCTCTGACAGAAGTGAGAGAGGATATATAAAGCAAGAACATCACCTTGTATTAATTCTTACGTGCAATGTGTTACTTGTCTTGTGACAAATCGAATTATCCTGCCTCAGAACGCCGTGGGAAGGAGCGGGAGAGATGGGATGACACACAGCATGACGAGGACACAACATTGATTAAAGACAGCTGTATGTTTATTAGTCAACAGGGCAGAGCAGCTCCGAAGGAGCAGGAGAGGCACGGGTGGTGCTGCCGTGCCAGCGTGGGGAGCTGTCCCTGCTCTAATCTGGGCATTTTGTAACAGGGTTCACACATTCGTGGCACCTTCTTCCTCCCGACCCCGCAGGACCTTGCAGCTTGAGAAATCTCACAGCTCTCTCAACGTGAAGGGGATAATTAGGGTCGTGCAGAAGAAAGAGCGGGCTGTGGTGCCTGACATGACTCTGCTGTCCCTTTATCCCTGGGAGTCTTCAAGGCCAGGCTGGATGGGGCTCTGAGCACACTGTTCTAGTGGAAGGTGTCCTTACCCGTGGCGGGGGGTGGAATGAAATGGTCTTCAAGATCCCTCTCAACTTAGGCCATTCTATGACTCTGGGTATTAAATAACAACTGCTAGAAAGCCTTTGTTACAAATTGCTGAAATTGTATTTCCTGATGTGTCATGGTACCTCCTGTTTTACTGCCCCAGATCACTGCATCCACGTAGGTCTGTAGGGAAAATGTGTGTAAATGTGTGAATTTTCAGTGGGAATAGTGGGAATGCCAGGCAACAGCAGCTTTGTTGTGTTGCCCAGCGTATGCTGGATTTTCCTGGCTTTTACCAACTGTTTATTCCTCCCTAAACTTTCCTTTCTTCCCTGCAGCCGTTACCTGAGCAGAGCCTTGACTAAGTGGTCCAGCCAGAAGAAGCTGACCTCCACTTTTATCCAGAATGTCCTGTCCCACCTGGAGGCAGAGCATTCCAGCGCAGCTTGGATGCTGCTTGCCAAGGTGGCAGGTTCTTCCCCCAAGCTGGATTATTCCAAGATCATCGAATCCTGGTACAGCAGGTCAGTGTGTGTGCTTTGAACTCCATTCCGCAAGGACTCTGTGCCCTTCCACAGATTGCCTTTTAGCTGCTTAAATCCCAGTTTTTTCTTCAAACTGTTGAGCTGTGCAGCTGGAAATCCAGCGGCGGCCTCAAGATCCGTGCAGTAACCAACCCCTTCCTTAATCTCTTTGAGTTTTCATTGGCTCTGGCAGGCCTGCCTGAATAATGCGTGTCCCAGACGAGAGGACTGCTCAGCTGGGATTTGGTGGTGCGCCTCAGAGTTCCCTGTTGGTTTTGCAGGCAGCAGGACACGAGCAGTGACACCGTGGGACACGTCCTGTGTGTCATCGGGCACGTGGCAGAGCACCTCCCCAGGAGCAGCTGTGAGGGGCTCAGGGGTGAGTGGCCCCGGGCAGCTGCACAGGTCCTGTGCCTCCCCTTCTCCATAAGCACTTGAAAAGCTCAGGAAACGCTCATTTTCTGTGTGGTCTCGTCACCAGAGGACATCTGGAGCTGGCTGAAGGAGTTCCAGTGCCCCCGGGTGCTAATCAGCCCGGCCGTGCAGACCCTGCAGAGGCTCTGCCGGGCCTCTGTGGATGGACCAAAGGAGGCACAGGTGGGACTTAAAATAAACCTTTTAAAATAGCCTGTTCCCCGCTCAGGGGGTGTCTGCTCCTGTCTCCAGGCTGTGGGTTGATGAGTTCCAAAAAAGGGGCTCTGACTCCAGCAGCTCGAGCCTGCTCTGCTCAGCTCTCTTCGCTGCACTTGTGCTGGAGAACGTCCTGTGGCTAGGCCTGGACTTGTCAGAAATCTTCTGTCTTCAAATGTATTCCCCCACACACCTCAAATACCTTGCATTTGCTTTCTGTCCGAGTGTACAGAATTCCTAAAGGAAACCTGTTGCTGCGCTTTTATTACAGCAGCTGTTACTCAGGCTTGGTCCAGTGTGAAGCCACAGATTTTTGCTGTAATCTCTGACTATCCTCCATCAGAGCTGCTGAGGATACACATATTTTCTAGACCTCTTCCTGGAGACCAAACAGGGAGTTAATAACTTGCTCACAACTTTTTTCTTCCTCCATTTGTTGTATGCCGTGGCTCTGTTCTGCTCCCATAATGGGAAGTTAGGCCATATTTTGTTGGTAAAATAAAGATCTCAGCCTGAACACAGTTGCAAAGAAGCTAAAGCTGATGCAGGTCTCTGTCCCTGATGATTTCTCTTCATGTCTGTTTTATATTTCTCTTTCAGTATTGACGACAGCTGTTTTACCATAAGCATCCCAATCAAGTTCAGTAAATAATGGGCAAAACTGCAGTCTGTCCCTCAGAAGCCAGGGTGGGGTGATGCTCTCTGGTTTTTTGTTTTTTAACTGACAATCAGAAAATCCTCCCTTGTAGGCTCAATTATCACAGTGTTGGCTTAAAATGAAATGCAGATGTTCATGTAGTCGGTCACTTCATCAAATCTAGCAGCTGTCATTTATATCTGTATTTGGTTACTAAAATTGCCACTTTTAGATGGTGGAAAGCCAGAAATGATGCTTTATATTCACCACAGCACAGTAGATAATCAGCTTTTCCTGTGTTTCCCCTCCACTTTTTGGGATTCACATCATGTTTTCTTTGTTAATGGAGCTGCTTTTTTCAAGCAACATCTAAAAATTCACACAGACACCTCCAATGTGTTGGGTGCACATGAAACAGCCGCCTAAATCCTTTTTGTTTAAGTCCGTGTGATTTCTATAATGAAGTAAACTTGGGCCTGTGGATCATTAAAAGCCGAATTTTCCAAGGTGTTTTGACACTTGCACACATCCTTTGATGTGCAGGGAGAATTTTAACGCTCCAAGGCACTGTCGGATTGGTTTTAATGGGATCCAGATTATTAAAAGCATATAAAGACTTTGATATTAGGGATTCACGTGTGGACAGATATTACAGCTACCTTTTGTTTAATTAATAAAGTGTTGAATTAATTTTGTTTAATTATGGAACAGGAGCTGCTCAACCAGGTGTTTGGAGATTTAGTATCCACCTGTTACAGCTACATCTCCAATATAGTCCTCAAAGAGGGTGGAGCAGAGCAGCTGCAGGAAGATCTCTTGGTGAGTTTGGTTCCCCTTCACGGATTATTTGAAGGGTGGAGGTGTGCTTGGGGGTTGGTGTTCCTCGAAGTCCATGCCAAGAACTGGGATAATGGGAATGTGCACGGCCCGTGCGTGTGATGGAGCCTTGGATTTATGGGCCTGGGAGCCCACGGCGGTTTTACACACCGGCAGTTGCTTTAAGGATATGGCACCCCGTGTATTTTTAATACATGACGTGTTTTTTCCTTGCTTTTCCACTCAAACTTCTCAGATGAGCTGTTTGGGAGAGAGGTCTGTGAAATGCATGGAATGCTTTGAGGAGTATTTCAGTATCATTAGATGTGGGGGGTGTTGGAGCATATTAAACACACCCACCCAGGATTTCTGTTCCAAAGCCTCCCCTTCTGTTCTCCAGCCACTGCCTTGAAAGGACTGAGGGAATTTTGAGTTGTTTTTGGAGAAGAATCGGCTCCTGCTGACTTAATTTGCAGCTCAGCCGCTGCTTTTTGACTGCAGTGCTGCTTTCTCTCTGCAGGTGAGACACCTCTTCCTCCTGGGCGAGGCTGCGCAGATGTGCCCGGCCAAGGTGGAGAAATACATCTTCTTTTTGGTTCAGGCCATCCTGGCCCCTCCTGTCAGCAAGGACCAACGTGAGCCACTCTCCTTCTGCCTTTAGCTCTGCGTTTACAGACACCGCTGTGTGCCAGGCCGTGTTTCCATCCCTGACCTGTTCTTTTCCAGTGTCTACTTCCAAAGACAGTTCCCAGCTGCTGTCCCAGTTCAGAGGCTCAGCCATGCCTACCGTGGTCAGGGCTCATGCAGTCATGACTTTAGGTAAGTGCCACCCTGCCCTGGAAATGGGCTTTTTTGTATCTCGGCCTTTCTGGTGATGTTCTGCCCAAAATCCTGGAGAAGAGGAGGTTCAGAGGTGACCTTATCACTCTGCAGCTCCCTGACAGGAGGGAGGAAGAGGGTAACAAGGGACAGGACAAAAGGAAACAGCCTCCAGCTGTGCCAGGGGAGGTTCAGGTTGGACATGAGGAAGAATTTCTTCACTGAAAGGGTTATTAAACATTGGAAGGGGCTGCTCAGGGAGGTTTCGAGTCCCCATCCCTGGAGGTGTCCCAGGAACAGCTGGACGTGGCACTCAGAGCTCTGAGCTGGGTGACAAAGTAGGGATCGGTCACAGGTTGGATTCTGATCCCAGAGGTCTTTTCCAACCTAAATAATCCCGTGTAAAGCTCTGGCAGTTGTGACAGAGAGCCCCAGTGCTCTGTTTGCGTTACCTCAGCTCGGAGCTTTTAGCCGTGCAAATATCCATGGAAACAAGTTGGGCAAACCATCAGAACCCTGCCAGCTCTGCTTCTCCAGGTGGTTAATGCATTAATAGTGATCAATAATTAGCAGCATCCCCCAGGGCTGTGCTCCCCTTGAAGGATCATCTCACTTGTAGTAAGATGCTCAAGAGAAAGCGAAGAAAACCTGGTGCTTTTGGTGTAGTTTAGAGCAGAATGACTGCACGCAGTTACTTGTCCTCCTCAGCATGAGTGAAATGCTGCTTTCAGAGAAGCCTGGTCAGCTGCATTCCCAGGATTCTGAGGAACACCAAGTGCAAGTTCTGGGTTTTAATATTTCCATGGTTAGGAACAAGTTTCTTTTGCAGATAGGCAGCATCATTCTTCCCTTAATTGCTTTGGAAAGTTTAATACTTTTGCGCAGAGCTTGGGAACAGGGAGAAGTGATGTTAGAACTATTGCAGGCTATTTTATTTTAGGTTGGTTCAGTGATGCTCTCAGAGGTGGGTGTCTCCCTGCTATGCCTATGACAGCTGGGGCTGTTCTTTTTAGCTGCTTTGAATAATACCCTGTACACAGAAATAGTTTGCTGTGAAGGAGGGAATTTGGCATAGAGACCCACTCTGTAGGTCTAAGGGGAGTTTGGAAGAACTTGAAGTACCATCTCCCGGAGAGATCGTGCGCATTGCTCATCAAGTCCCAGCATGAGTCTCTTGTTTATTCCCTTGTTTACTTCCCGATTCCTTCCCCGGCTCGTTCGGGACCCGAAGGAGGCGGCGAGCCGGGCTGGGCGGGTCGGGAAGGACGATTCACTCCCGGCTCCGCCGCTCTGGCGGCGTTCCCCAGGTAAGCTGTGCCTGCAGCACGAGGAGCTGGCGAGGGAGTCCATCCCGGTGCTGGTGCAGGAGCTGGAGGTGTCGCAGGAGGTGCCCGTGCGCATCAACGCGGTGACGGCGCTGTGCGACCTGTGCATGCTCTACACCTCCCTGGTGGACAGATACATCCCCAACGTCTCCCTGTGCCTGCGGGACCCGCACCCCGCCGTCTGCGAGCACACCCTGACCCTGCTCACCAACCTCCTCCAGGTGAGGTGTGGGGCTGAGCCTCGGCGCCTCTGTCCAGCGCCCGGTGGCTCAGACCGTAATTAATCCACGCTAAATTAAGGGTGTTCTCGGCTCTGTTTAGTTACTGCCTTTCCTGCTGGCTCGGCAGCAATCACATCAACACCACCCGGCACAGTTGGATAATGAGGTTATTTTTAGTCAATGGTTGCCCCTTTTCTCATCTTGGTTTCTTTGAACTCCCTCCAGTTTCACTCTATCAATGGCTGTAACAAGCACCACAACACCTTTTTTCCTCCTGCTGTCTCTGCTGATTGTTCTGAAGGTGTGAATGTTGAGAGGCTCAAGATGTTTACCCTCCCAACGTTCGCATGAGGGCAGGTTTGGAGTGCATTTGGCTCTGAAAACAGTGTTGAAGAGCACGTCTGCTGTGGGGTGGGAGAGCAGATTTTTCATTTTTCTCCTTTATTCTTCACACCTGGGGTAAACTTTGATGTGCTGCTGTGGCATTTATGCTGTTTAGAGCATCCCCCAAAGTACTTGGGGTTGTTCTGGGGTTTATTTTGTGTACCTCTGGCTGAGGTTTTGCAGCTTGCTCATTTGCCTGACTGCAGTTTGGAGGGTCACGCTAAGTTTTCCTGGTTCAGGTTGTTCATTTTCTGTCTGCTGATTTCTACAGGGGGAGTATGTGAAATTGAAGAACTATCTCTTCTTTCGGTTTGTCAGTGTCTTGGTGGATCCAAACCCAGATATTGCCAGGTAAAAAACTCAGCTGTGAAAGGATGGAGGAGTTGAAGGTCGGCGACATCTCAAAACCTGTCTCAGTCTTGGCACCTTCACATTGTGAATTAAAATTCCAGTGACAGAGCAGATTATCCCACTAACCTCTGTACTTCCTTTAGGGTCTGCAGTGGTAGCAAAGAGGTGCTGAACCTCTCTCCAGGTCGTTTGAAGGTCCCAAAATATGTCCTTGGCTGTCCTCAAAACGTGCAGCTCTGCTCTGTTTAGGACTCAGTTATCCAGAAAAAAAATGAGTATTTGAGACAAGCCTGTAGGAAATCCTCCTTGCAGTTTTCTGACAGGCTCTCTCTCAAGTGCTGGCTTTGTTTTAGGACTAGGATTAAATGTTTTGTTGGGGTTTTTTGTCTTATATTGCACGCCTTGCCTTTTCAGCTTTCTGCCACATCTTGTAATTGTCAGTGGAATGACCTGTCAGATGCTGTGTCAGAGCAGTTATGCACTCTGATTTTAAGTGCATGTTTGTGAAGTTTTTTGAGGTTTCAGAGTCTCCAGCTGCTCTGTTTTGTGAGAAATGAGTGGGGCACGTTTCTTCCAGGAGGGGAGGTGGTGTGGAAATCCTGGATGCAGAGGAGGACTGGACACCTTGCTGCTTGTTTCTGCCTGGAGCAGTCAATCTGAGATGGATGTTTCCAGAACCGTCAGCCTATTGTCAATTACCATTCACATTTCCCTTTCTCTTCAGTGTGTTTTTTAATAGCTAAAAATGTCTTTCCAGTAGATGGTGACATTGCAGCATCGTGTTCCTCCCGTTTCTTTGGGAGCCTTTTCCTTTGCATCTGCATTTAGAGACTGCATCCTGACAAAACCACCTTCTTCAAGTCTGGGGTTGCCTTGCAGCTCTTGCAGGACCTCTGGTGATTAACTTGTTGCTGAGTGCTGTGTCTCAGCCACAGTGGAACCCAAGTTATTTAAATAATTTAAGTGTTGTGCCTGGATTCAAGTTCAGATTTATTTCTGACTCTAATGGCCATAAAAATGAGTAGTGTTGTGGATGCTGGAAATGTCTGTCTCTCTGAGAAAAGGATGCAAGTCAGTGAGCTGATGTGCTTGTGCAAGCCCAGGGGGAGCTGGGCAAGAATTAAATGTGGTATTGAGGGAGACTTGGCAGAGGAAAACCATCTCCATCCTTGAGAGCCCTGCACAGTTTCAGGGGCGGCTTTTAGAAATTCTCCAGTGATAATTCCTTTCTTTTCCTCCTCCCCAGTTTTGCAGAGTACTGCCTGGTGCACGTCTTGCTGATGAGGAACCCCGTGATATTCTCCCAACACTTCATCGAGTGCATCTTCCATTTCAACAGCTACGAGAAGCATCCCAAGTACAACAGGTTCCCCCAGAGCGAGCGGTCAGTTGAGCACATTTCTGTCTAATTTTTGCTAAATTGTGGCCTGTCTGGCCATGCAGCTCTCAGTGACAGCACAGCATTTGTGTCACTTCATAATTATTCACTCAACAGAGTGAAAAGAGCCTGGGGAAGGCAGTGCTGAGTTGTGTCCTGCCTTCCCTGTGACAACTGCTGTGTGTAATTTGTAGGGCTGTGTGGTGTCCTAACGGGTTTATGGGTCCTAAAAGTGACATGCAAATATCCCTGGCTGATTTAAGGTCTTATTATTTCTGGGAGCTGGCATAATGTGATTCGGGGCTGTGTAAAGTGTCGTGCTCTGCCACAGGGTGAAGGAGCTCTTCTCTCTGAAGGGGAAGGATAACAAGGAGAAGAGGATGAGGATCTACACCTTCCTGCTGGACCATTTCACGGATGAGCAGAGGTTCAACATCACCACCACGATCAGCGACAACATCCTAGGTAAGGGTCTGCCTTACAAAACCTGGCAAACAAAAAGCTGGTGTCTGTATGAAAGCCCATAATCCAGGCGTTTTATCCTCCTGGCTTCCCCATCACTGCTGCTTCTGGTAAAATAAATTATTTCTTGCCTGTGTGTTCCAGCTTGCTTCGTGTATAAGGTCCTTCCTTTGGACCTGGAAGGCAGCGAGCTGCTCTCAGATACGTTTGCAGTCCTCAGCTGCAAAGAAATCAAGCTCTCGAGTATGAGGTCCAAACCTGAGGAAGACATTCAGCCCGAGGAAGATGAGATGTCAGCGGCCAGTGCTGTCATGCAGGTGGCCCAGAAAAAGCTCATCTTGCAGGTGAGGGGCACTTGGTCTGCTGCGGGAGGAGGGCTGGGGAGCTCTGTGTCTTGTACAAACAAAACGTGAAGGCAAAATTTGTGAGGGATGCTTGTCCTGGAGCTGGAGGGAGCAGAACTGCCTTTCCCCAGAAGCCAGGGGAGCTGTGCTGAGCTGGATTTGTTCCCCACTCCTCTCCTTGGCGAAGCATTTGAGCGGAACAATGATTTTCCTGCGCCTCTGGGCAATTTGCCTTCACTGTGAGAACTGAGTGACTTAGTGATGCATCTGAAAAGGCTCCACTTAGGTTAAAAGCCTCTGTGCATGCGTGTGGTGTGAGAGCAGCCTTAATTACAGTAATTCCCTGGCTGTGGGGGGATAACTCCTCTCGTGTGGGCTGTCCATCCAACCGCAGAGTGGCTTCTCCTCTGTTGCCTCGCGTAACTGTTCATGCCTTGTTCACAAAAAGGGTCAAAAGAAGAATTTAATAGAAAACATCATCCCCACAATCACATCACTCAAGTCCTTGATGGAGCAGAAGAGGACCCCAGCTCTCAAGGACCTGATGAACTGCCTGCGGGTAAGGCGAAGTGTTTCCTTGCTGGTCGTGGTGTTTTTATCCTCCCTGGAGTTAATGTGCTGGGTGTGCAACCACTGCCAGAACCAAGAGCCTTCTTAGAAGGGAAGAATTCAGAAGATGAGATGTTGTGACACTGCCACTGTGTTAAATAACGTGGGAGGTGGAGAGATTGGAGATAAGGCTCTTGGTGTGGAACGTGGGCAGGAAGAAGGCTCAAATGCTGGAAAGCTTTTTCATGTTCTGAGGAACAAATTGGAGTTGAAACTCTTCAGTCTGTTAAAAACACCTCTGCTCCACCAACTGGTGTTTCCTTTTGCTCCCAAGCAGCTGTGATCTGAATGGGGATGTGAATCAGTAGCTGGGGGAGATTTCTGAAAGGGTCCAAACATTCCTTATTGCTGCAGGAAATTATGCAAGATTACCGAAACGAAATCAAAGACTTCTTTGCTGAGGACCAGCAGCTGGTAGTCGAGCTGGAGTATGACATGAGGAAATATGAAGAGCAGCTGGCCAGGGAGAAGGAGTTAGAGCAAGGGCAGCTCTCAGCAGCCCGTTGGGAGGTTGGTGCCGTTAACTCTGTACCTGTCTCCTCTGCTCACAGCGCCCAGGCCCTGCCTGTTCCAGCACTTGCAGCAGGGTGGTTGTGAAGGGTTTTCATACCTCTTTGTACTTCCTGACAGAAGCTTTGGTTTCAGAGTCATTTAATAGGCTTAGAACATCAACAAACAAAGCCAAGAGGAGCAGCAAATGATTAATGGAGAAAGAATTCAATTTAAAGGGAAAGCCAAGTCCAATTTGGCGGTGGCTGGGCTTAGATGTTGTATTCTCTCTGTTCCCAGAACGATAAACTGGTAACAAAGAAAGGAGTTCACTTTGTCTGACTTCAGGTGTCTACAAAGTGGAAATTCAAACCTGTCCTAGTCATGCAGACCCTCTTTTAAATTCAGTGTAAAGAAATAAATGTGTGCCTGAGTCAATTGTCCTGAACTATTTTAGACACCTACCTTAAGATGAGATGACTTCTAGCCTGGAAGTGCATTTCTCTGCAGCCTGTAGAAGAGCACTTTATGTATAGACCTCTAAACTAGGACATTTGTGTCCCTGTTCACTTCTTGTTAAAACTTTGGCCAATAAATTGTTTCTCCCCGGCACCCTTTACATCCATCACACAAAGGGCAGTTCGTAAACACTCGGGTCCAAGCACCTGGCAGGGTTTTCTGTTCTTGTATCCCCTGTCAGACGTGACCTTTTCTCCTGCTTTCCACAGCAATCTCCATCTTTGGAGAGAGCTGCATCTCCTGGTGGCCAGAATAATAACAATGCTCAGTCTCCTGCGAGTGGGAGGCCGTCCACACGTGGGTTCATCCCTTCCTCTGGGTCTTCTGAGTTTGCCTTACCTCGTGCTGGTGCTCTGAAGCAGCCTCAAGTGGGTCGCAGGTATGGGCTCCTCTTTGTTGCCTGGTATTTGATATTTATGTTTATTGTCTATATTTATATTGCTTTGCTGGTCCACTCTTTCGAAAGTGGTTTGGAGGTCATGGGTGCTGCAGCACAATCTTCTTATCAAGTGGTGTTTAAGATGATGGTGAGGGATCGGGAGGGGACAGATCTTTCCTCAGGCGTCTCATCAGGGCTTTTAGAGGGAAATCCCGGTTCCTGTCCTGTTTCTGGCCCTAGGGCATCACTCCTGAGCACGATGGCCAGGCTGAACGCCGCCTTCCAGGCAGCAGAAGGCGTGCCCGTGCAGCGCAGCAGGAGCCTGGGGTGTTTATCGGCCTCCTCCGATGCGCGGAGCACATCTGGCGGCCAGCAAGGTGGGAACGGCTGCGGGCTGCCCGGGCTCTGCTCTGGGTCTTGTGCACGCTGAGCCAGTGAGAGTCCGGAGTGCGTTTCTGTTCCTAACTGTGCCCTCGTTGTTTCCAGCGTCCTTCCGGAGCCTGAGCCGAAAGCCCAGGCGAGAAAAGGTGGCTGTGGTGGGCCCAGCAGTCAGCACCCCA
The DNA here is from genome assembly GCA_013399875.1 of Gymnorhina tibicen. Classification (NCBI taxonomy): domain Eukaryota; kingdom Metazoa; phylum Chordata; class Aves; order Passeriformes; family Artamidae; genus Gymnorhina; species Gymnorhina tibicen. The sequence continues at coordinate 1,400,602 of VXAZ01008308.1, read as the reverse complement.
GCGCGTGAGTAGGAGCTGATAGCTACGTGCTGTTATTTATCCAAGTGCTTGTAGTAAAGGAGAACCTTCCTGAAACCAAGGGTGTGCATGGGAAAGCACAGTTCAGCAGTCCCCACGTGCATCTCACAGGGGCAGTGCAGGAGGGAATTGATTTTGGGATGCTGAGGTGACAGAGTGCCCTTTCTTCCTTCCTTGACTCTGGGGTGCTGAAGAGGAAGGGTGTTGTGGTTCCTTACCGGGCTGCCCTGCCCAAAGGTGCAAGGCTGAACACTTCCTTGGCTCTGGAAGCACAGCTGAGCAATGCTGCAGAACCCTGCTGCAGAGGGAAATCCTCAGGGTTGGGTCCTTTCTGCTCTAGGTTGTGCACACAGGGTCTGGGCTGAGCTACAGCCTGCTCCTAGAGCAGGCAGAGGGCTGTGACAGCTCCAGGAGAGCACAGGGATCTGCTCAGAGGGATTAGCAACCTGCCCAGTCACTGAGTGTGTTCCACACTCAGAAAGAACTGAACTGGGCACGGCAGAAGGAATGATGTGGTTTGGTTACTGCTGTGGAAATGGGAGTAGAAGTACACAGAGGGGAATGTCCAACACACAAATTGTGAGTCTCTGTGCTCGTGTCCACTGCAGCTGAGCAAGGCCTGACCTTCCAGAGGCAGGTTTTGTTGGAATGCTCTCTGACAACCCTGCAGTGTGTCTTTGTGTGAGCACGAGAGGCAGGTACAGTCAAACCCCAGTGGAGCTGAGTTCCAGCAGGAGATCCCCTCCCTTTCCACCGCTGCTGAACTCCTTCAGGGCATCTCCGCTGTGCTGCGAGCTGTGAGGTGCAGACCCCCAGTGCTCTGGAGAGAGCTCCACGTGTGAGCGTGTGGCAGCTCAGCTCTCCTTGGGCTCTGGGGGCTGCTTTGGGAAGGGGCTGGCGTCCCCAGAGAGCTGGGGGAGTGCCCCCTCGCAGCCCTGCCCTGCTCACACACGGGAGAGCCGCGCTCTGCAAATCCCTGGCAGCCCTGAGCAGGCACTGCTGTGCAGCCCCTGGAAAATCTGATCCTGCTCTTCCCCGTGTGCTGGGCTGCACTTGTCTGCCCCGATGTTTCTCTGTGCCTGAGCAACACGCAAAAAAAATGTGGGGTTTTGTGCAAAAAGTGTTTTTAGAGAGCAGGATTCTTTGAGCGCCGTGGTCTCTTGGAAGCTCGCACGGCTGTTGCTCTTAAAGCACCATATGGTGAAAAAGGAGGAAAAATGTTAATCTGCAGTGGTACTAGAGCTGAATTCCTGCTTTGCTTCGAGGCAGCATGTGTCCTTCAGCAGGGAGACAAACTGTACAGAGCAGGATCATCACTTCAGTCAGCGTGTGTTGAGCCATCTGTATGGTGGCACAGGCTGATAGACAATCAGAATAAAACATTCTAGTTCTCTGGTGTATCCTTCTGAGACTATTGGAGACACAGTTCTTTGTAAACAGGTTTGTGCTTGAGAAGTTGGGAGCAGCTGTCCCTCCTTTCTGCCTTGTTCAGCTGTTCTGGCTGTGTCTCTGTTCCCTTCTGTCTTGGGGCTCCTCAGCTCCTGCTTGGTGCTTTGGGAAGAGCTTCAGTGGATCTGGGTGAGCGGGGACTGTACATAAACACATGTGGAGATACCACCTTCCCATACTGCATGGGAAGCCCTAGTTTCCCATTGCTTTCCCATTTCCTTCCCATTTCTGTCTCCTTACCAAGGTGACTTCTTCAGGCACACACTGCACAGAGTCACTGGCACAGGTCAGTCCTTAGAGATGCAGGGCAGAGCTAAGGCAGATGGATCAAGTTTGATTTCTGCTCTAAGCTTCAGTGATTCCCTTCCAGGACAGGGCAGGAGTTATTAAAGAGCAAACCCAGTTCAGCTGTGAAGAGAAGTCCTTTTAGCTGAGTTTCCAACTCCTGCCCTATAAAGCACTTCCTACCTTAATTCCTTGTGAAAGGTTCTGGGAAACATGAGCATAAAACAGAGCGTTGAGTTAAGTAAAATCCGAATATTGTGACATCTCTGCTGAGATAAATGACAGGAAAGAGACAGCTGACAGCCAGGGCCTATTCAGGCAAGCTGAATTCTACCTAGCTCCCCTGTCAAGTGATTCCTCTTGTCTGGCTGCAGGCAGCTCCTCACAGAGCGGCTGCTCAGGGCCTTTGGCAGCTTTCAGGGGCCCCAGATTCTGCCTTGACTAAGCAGAGCAACTGGTCTGGATGGAACTTGTTGCTGGGAGAGATGGCAAAGCTTCAGTGGAAGGGCTGGCAGTCCCTCCCAGGCAGGGCAGGGAGGCACAGGAGCAAGGTCCCACACTGAAGTGATTTCCTCCACCCAGGGAGGCTGTGAGGCTGGAATTTGAAGCTGATGGGGCCCATCAGACTCGGCGCAGGGGTTTGAGGCTGGATGGGAGACACTGAGGTCTGGTGGGCTGGGAGGGAGAGATAAATGTATGTGTTTGCAGTTAAGTGGATTTACTTACTCTGTGACACGTGAGTGTTGCACAGCAGCGTGCCTTGCCCTCTGGCTGTGTCACAGGCTGCTAATATGTGATTTTTCTTTTTTTTTATTTCCAGAGCCTGAGACCATTGGGGACTTTACTTTTGGTGCTGGGGTCAGTAGCATCAGCTCGATACACACACCCTCCTCAGGTCCAGGCAAGTCACCTCTGTGATTCTAATTTGAGGCAGGGGGCGGGGATATAAAAAACCAACCCCAAATCACCAAATCTGTGGCGTTTTCTAAACTATGGAAATAAATGCATTGCTTGCAGCGGAGGGAGATGAGGACGACGAGGAGAGGCCGAAGTGTGTCATCTACTTGCCGTCGCCAGAGGAGCCGTAAGTTCGGCACGGGTCTGGAGCAGCCGCTGCGGGCAGAGAGGCTGCTCAGGGGCTGGGGAATGCACGGTTGTTCTGCTTCCTTCCTGCAGCCCCTCCCCGCCCCGGCGGTGGAACGTGGAGTCCCCAGCAAGGAGAAGGAGCCGCCGGCGAGCGCCTCTGCAGCAGTCACAGCCCAGAACCCGCCCGGACCCCGGGCAGTGAGGCTGCCCCGGGACTGCTGCGCAGAACCACCACGCTGCCTGGAACCCGGCCCTCCCCGCTGGAATTACAGATGGCTCTGAAGGCACAGCCTTCCCTCCCCATCTGTTCTGAGCTGTGCCTCCCCCAGCGCTGCCCTAGAGAGGGGTCGGCAAAGCCCGCGTTAGCACACGCAGGGGTTCCGAGCGCCGCTCTTGACAGAGCTCACTGGAGGGCTGCAGTATAAAAAGGGGGAAGGCTTTTCACTCTCAGGATGTGTAATTTGTCCATTTGGAAAAGTAAGGGCATACCGTTGCCACAAGCTTGGTAATAAATGCATTTATCACAGCTTGCAGGGCAGCGAGTGGCTGGGTTTATTCACCCGATCCCTCGTTGTCCCTCTTGGTTATATAATAGAGTTGCTTTAATTTGAACAAAGGTAAAACAGCTTGTCACTGCTGCACCCCTAAATCTGGTAATTGCACGCTACATCACCTCTTATTTGTTGTGCAAACTCCTGTGTGTATGAACAGCCTTAATCTTCTTTTTCTATGGAATATTTCTATTCTTGAACTGTGTTATTTCCAACTATTAGCATTTGATGAAAATAAATGGTTGCAGAATTAATTCCACCCACGGCGTTTCCCATTTTCTCGAGCTGACAGAGAAATGATTTTTTTTTTCCCCTGTAGATTTCTACAGCCTCTCAGTCTCTTCTACCACTTCATTGGTATCTTGGGCCCTCAGTTCAATTAGTGTTGGACCCAGCAGCTTTTAAATAGAGACTGATTTGACTGCAAGCAGGGTATGAGATATAACTCAGGTATAACTCAGACAAGGTGGGTAAGTGCTCTGGGCAGGTGCCTTGTTCATCATAAATGTCCTGGGTAAATCTGACCATTCCTGAGTCTCCCTGATGGCCACGTGCACCTCACTGAAGTTTTTCTGCTGTTAACTTTTATCACAGCACTCATGGCCTAGATTTCATTGAAACTGGGAGCTGGGATCTGTTTTATTCCCGCTGGTTTGTCTAACTCAGACACGAACCCCAGGCTCAGAGCAGGAATTGCTGCAGGAGTGAAAACAGAGGCATTTGCCTCCACTTTCCCTACTCTCTTTTGAAGATCAGAGAACCCTTCAAGTGAGGTTAAACTTTATTCCCAAAATCAAAGTCAGAGAACAGAGGAGGTATGGAATGGCTTGGGCTTGAGTGATGGTCAGCTATGGCCAAACCATTTATTTTTGTACCTTCTCTCCTGCCTTAGGCCATTATTTAGCCACTCTGAATGGTAAATTGGGATAGTTTATTTCCTACTTGTTGTTTTGTCCTCGAGCAGTATCTGAGATGAGCCCTGTGAGTTTTAACCTGTCTTCTCTAGAGGAGAACCAGGAACAAATGTCCAAGAATAAACTGATAAACAGCCCTGGACTTTGTGTCACCTCCATCCCACTATAAGTGAGTGCTCTGACAGGAGAGACTTCCCCTTATTTCACTGAACTGAAAACAGGAGCTTCCCATGCTTTGGCTGTTTCAAAAACACCACCAAGCCCAAACAAAACCCCCTACAAGAATGCTTTATAGCTTGGTATTTATGTAAAACATTCTTGGCAAAGTTAAACGTAATACATTAGTACAAACCTGAATATTATTCACAATGATACAATGAATTCCATCTGTCAGCTCTCAGGAGCTGTTTGGGGGGGGATCAACTCCCCTTTCTCTCGTTAGAGATGCCACTGAGCATTTTAGAACTGGGGAGAAAAAAAAAAAGTTTGGATTCTCAGCTCTGCTGGTTTTTCACACGAAGGCTGCCTTTGGTGGGACTGCAGATTGTGCTCCCAGAGCGCCCAGAGCTACCCTGGTTCAACCTTTTCCTCTCTCCCTTCTTGCAGCAGCGCCCTGAAAGCAGCACAGAGGAGGAGCAGTGGGTACCCAGAGGGTGCAAAGGAATGTCAGAACAATTAGAGGCAGCAGTCGGTTCTGGGTGGCTTGGTCGAAGAGCTGGCATGAAGAAAGAAGCCAGAGAGAAGCTGCAAAATCGCAGTGGTGGTGTGTGAGTTACACAGAGAACACCTGCTTAGGGCTGCCCCCTCCTTGTCTTTACTTTCCCTGGCGAAGGGACGGGTGGCAAGGCTTTGTTCAGGCAAAGCAAATGCAGCAATGGCATGTCCAGCGAGGGCTCTAGGAACCAGAGTAAAGCAGAACACTAAAAAATAACACCGACAGTCCAAATCGTCAAGTATCCAAAATGCTGTATACAGGAAAAGTTAAGACAACTCAATTTATATTGGAAATACAAGAACACTAAATTCTGCTACATTAAAAAACTTCTTAAACCACAGCACAGTCCTAGTGTTGCATCCACATCTTGCAGCCTGGTCTCACCCAATGCTGTTCAACGCTATCACCACGGGTATTTTGGGAAACACGTATTCCCAATCATCCTCTCTAAAGCCAAGAGAACCAAATTTGGTGGGGTTTTTGGTTTTTGTTTTTTTTTTTTTTTTCCTTTTTCCTTTACCATCTAGAGAAAAATTTCAGCGGACACTATAAAAGTGCTTTTGTGTTGAGCTTTTGCTTTCCCAACCCCAGAAACAGTGGCCTTGGCCGTGTGGCTTAAACCTGCCAAGCTGCTGCAGCTGTCACACTGTGTTAGTGCTTTAGGGAACTTGCAGAGGGGCAGCAAACACTGAAGTCACTCTGTCACCTCTTTGGAACTGAGTCCAAAAGCCATCCCTGGATATTTCTTGCAACAACACAAACAAAGTGTTGGTCACTGGCAAGAAAAGGTTGTTTGTTTTTTTTTTCATATAAAAAAAGTTGATAGCTCCTGCCATAAATTTACAAAAACTATCCCTGAGTGACTGTTCTGTGTCTGGTAAGACCTCTTGTGACAAGGAAATGGCTGAAGCTGGCTGAAGAGGAAAGAGATGCTGTTCCACCTGCAGCTTTTTATTACACTTTGCACTAATACTGATATGCTCTGACAGTGCCATACTATAGCAACGTGTGAGCTCCTCTCTTGTAGCTTTAACAGTAAAAAAATAGCTCCGTTACTCAAACACTGCTGGCATCACGTATTTACACTTTTAAATAGAAATGTTACCTTTTCTGAAGTAATCAAAATAGATCTTTGCAAAAAATTTAGAAGGAGGGGTTTTACAAAATAAACGGAGAAGGTAAAAAAAGCTGGAGGATCTCTCGGTACCTTTCATGGCAATCTTAGCCCAGGAAATTATTTGGCTTTAATTTTCCTGAAAGGGATGTCTTAGCACTGGTTCTCTGCCTCCCCTCTAAGCCTCTTTCCCCACGGAAAGACCCGGGAGCCAAGCCTGCTTTGTGCAGATTAGAAGGAGGGGTTACCTGCGAGCAACGAGCCCGGCGAGGCAGGGAGCAGAGGCGATGCCCCTGCCCGGGGGTCCTGTTAAACAACGTGCTGGGTCGGGCCGAGGTAAGGCTCGCAGCCCTCCCGGCTGTGCCGTGCCGTGCCCTGGGAGCCGGGAGGGTGCTGAGGACAGAGCAGGGGTTTGGCTGCTGCCCAGCAGCGCTGCCCCTCTGACATTCCCTCCCCGCATCCGAGGGGACGGGCGCGGGCAAGGTCCTGGCGGGGGACACGAGCTGAACCCAAAGCAACCAGAGGGACATTCCATACCACACCACATCAGCTCAGATCTGGAAGCTGAGAGAGAGAGAGGAGGAAGGGGGGGCATTCATGAGCTTCCAACGCTTGCCTTCCAGAGCAACCGCTGCGCGTGCTGCAGCCCTGCTTCCCGGGAAGTGCCCCAGCATCGCTGCCCACGGGAAGCAGACACTGACCTTTTCTTTCCCTTTAGCTTTTGCACGCACAGGTCTCTGCTTATTCTTCTCCTTCTGCTGTAACAAAACTGCTTTATCTCACCCTGCTGGCTGTTCCCCACCTTACTCTCTCCCCGGTCCCAAAGGGAAAGGGAGTGACGGAGTGACTTAGTGGGCACCCGGCACCCAGCCAGGGTCAGCCCACTACAGGTAACAACAACTGGGGACGGTTACAGAAGGGCTGAGGGCGTTAGTGGTGTTTTCACTGTCACTGGTGGCTGGGCAGAGACCCTCCCTGTGCACCTGAGCGGTCAGAGCCAAGCACAAGACGATCACAGATGTGGAAAAGTCACCAGCCAGGCCTGGGCAATGAGCTGCTGGGAGGAAATCCCCCCTTGCATGGATAAATCTGACTCTTTGAAGTCCACCTACTGCTGCATCAGCACCTTTTTTTGTCTACTAGTAACACATTACCAGTAACGTCTACCACACGTTTACCTAATGCTGTGCCCCTGCTTGGTTTGCACATTGTGGCTGTGTCCCTGCAGCACAAAGAGAAGGCAATTCCACAGACTTCCACAGCCCAGTCTCCTGGGAAGGATAAAAACCTTTCCTTAGTCCAAGGTGATCCTGTTGGTATCTCCGGAGGCAGGGGAGACGCGAGTCGGGCAGTGAGGAGTTACTTTAAACTTTGGCAAAGAAAAAAAAGATATACAGATAGCTAGCTATCAAGTTCTTGTGTGTTCCAAACTCTTCCAAGCGCACTTAATTAATCTTTTGCTCTTGCTTTGAGTTCCTGGAGGAGGTATTTTCACACTCGCTTTTGCTGGTTTGCAGTTTTCTTTTGGCGTCTTAGATGACAAATGAAGACTTGTGTCTGAAGTCACCCTGCAACGAAACAGTTTGGGCTGTAGGAAGGATCCAGCAGCTTTCCAGGCAGCTCCCTGTTCCTGCTGCCCCCAAAAGGTAGATCCAAGCTGTGCAACCATGAGGATTCTGCCCCGGCAGCATCTCTCATTTCCCACCGGGAAGGAGAGGGAGGCACCAGTCCCACTGGCCAGGTGCTCCTCCTCCCGTCCTCCTCACACACCAAGGCGTGGCAGGGGATTTTCTCATTCCCTCATCAGTATCTCTGCTAATGGGAGAGGCTTTTTCTGATCTTAAGCTCAGTGATCTACTCAAATGCCAAAATACAAATTCTCTCATAAAAGCATCACGTCCTGCCCACTTAATCCAATGAAACTCATCCTAAGGGGGTCAGGCCACGAGATAACTCGGAGCAGAGCTGCCTCTGATAGCTCCTGGCATCAGTCACTTCAGGCAACTTAAACTGTTCATCATTTCTAAGGAAATGACTCAGCCTTCACCCTTCTGTTTTCCCTCTGTTCCCCAGCCTTGCTTCGGAGTGGAGCCCACTCTCACAAAGTCTGTAGGCCCTAAAAGCGACTCGTCCTCTGCCCACCCTCCTCCTCTCCTGACAGAGATGGTAAATGCAAACCATTTGTTGTTACCTCGTCATCTGTCCGGATATAGTTAACGCCGTCAGGCTTTGCTGGAGTCTTGTAGCTGAAAGAAAGGGAAAAATCTCATTTCTGGGACAGGAAGACTGCAGGATTTTGGAGGGGAGGTGCTGGGAAAGACAGAAATGAGGAGGAGCGGCTGAGTGAGAAGCAAGCAGAGAGAAACCCAGTGTGTTTCTCAAATGAGAAGTTTGTGTTTATTCCATCATTTGCCATGACTGGGATTTCTCCTAAATTCCCCTTCAGCACAGGGTAAAAAGATTGCTGTGTGTTTCCCTAAGACTCTGCAAAGAGATGAACTGGTTCTTTCCTGGGCTCTCCTGCTCTGGTGCCTGTCACTGCCTTTCTGTGCCTCCTGCTCTGCTTCCTGTGGCAATTATAAAGTTCATTTTAATCCTTCACTGCCAGAAGCCTTCAGCATTTTTCTTAGTTATAAGGAAGCGCCACTTGTTTGCAATCCCACAGGAACTCAGGATTTATACACGACTGTCAAGTCCAGTGTATGCCAACCCTCAGCTGCATTTAAATGGGATATTTAGAGCTTTTTCTGGAAAACAAACGAAACCAAAGAGAAAAACAAGACAGGACTTGTGCTGAAAAGCAACATTTAGCACAGAACAAATCTATCTGGTGAGAATCTTGGCTTTGCATACATTATCTCCTCTCCAGACTCTGTAAGGACGTCGAGGCTTGTCTCTGATGCTAATGCTGTTGTTTTTAACATTTTAATGCGCGCTCTACCACGGCTGTTTTTCATCCCAAATTTAGGTCCTCACAACTGGTGAGATTTCCTGTAGAGAGCCTGCTCTGCTGCTTCCATTCCCTATGCATGTCCTGATGCTTCAGAATAATTGTGCCGTGAGCTGCGATCATTAAACCACGGACCTCGTTATGCCAACAGCACACGAGCTGTTGGACGAACACCTGCAGGCATTTAATCGTGCTGGGCCCCCTTTCCCACGCAAAGGATGAGGGGATCAGAGCACAGCTCCCATCCTCTGGCTGCTGTCGGCAGCCACACCACGATTCTCCCTCAGGAAAATGCCATCCATCCCTGGAAGTGTCCAAGGCCAGGCTGGATGGAGCTCTGAGCAGCCTGGTCTAGTGGGAGGTGTCCCTGTTCACGGCAGGGGATGGAGCTGGATGATCTTCAAGGTCCCAGTCCCACCCTGGGATTCTGTGGTGATGCCAGGAAATAAACCTGGATGCTGCAGGGTTTTACAGCAGGGCACTGGATGCCTCAAGGACTGGCTCGGCCTGCGGACTTTGGTGGGGAATTGGGCATTAAAATTCCTTTCAGCCACTAATTTTTGGCGCCCTTCAGACTTCTCCATGCTCCCTGAGGGTGCAGGGACTTGTCCAAGAAGCCCAGATTACCTTTCCCCACTCTCTTTGCCGTTTGCAAAGTATCCCCTTCTGTAGGCACAGCAGATCCCAAGAGTGATGAGCACCAGAACTGCAAGGACCACCAGGACTCCCCCGATTATCCCACCGATATTGAGGTCATCTGGCAAAGAGAGACACCAGCATCCAGTGTTTCTTTAAGGCAGCAGCAACATTCCAGCTTCACACACACTAAAATGACATCTCTCAAATACTTTAAGCAACAGTTCATAGGGAATTAGTGAGTCCCTGATTTCGAGATTGAATCCGTTCATCATCAGATGTTTCCCTGAATTTTCGGATTATTTTTATCTCCTTATGTTTGGGGCTATGAGAAAGCAGGGAAGACTTAACACTTCCCCCCCCTCATTCCTGATGGTGATGGCAATTTATTTATGGTGATGTATCAACCAGCATTGATGAAAACTGTACGGAGAGGCACTCACAGACTTCCATCTCCTGCTCCTCACACTTGGCAAAGCCAGCATCGTTTGTTGCTATGCAGGAGTAACGCCCCGTGTCACCTTTGTGCACTGCATGGAAAACCTGGGGAGGGAGAGGGGATAAAGGGAAGGGATGTGACATGAGAAACAAGGCACCGTGAGGGTACAAAAACGTGCATAAAAATGCATCTCTGCTAAGATCTTCTTCCATCAATCTTCCCTTTCCCAACTCGCCCGGACCCTGGAACACCTCACCTTCTTCAAATTATTCCTTCCTTGAAAGCCAGGCAATGTTTCTCTGAATTTACAAGCAACCTTAAAGATAACCCGTCCAGCCAAACCAGTCTCGATCAGATCTGTCAGGGCATTACCAGAGTGCCTGTGGCGGGGTTCAGGGTGTAGGAGGAGTTGTGGGATTTGGTGCTGGATTTGGTGTCGGGCGACAGAGGTTCGCTGTTGCGGTACCAGCTGTAGGTGGACTTGGGGAAACCTTCGTTCTCGTGGCAGTGAAGAGAGGCTGACTTGCCAACAGGGACGGCTTTAGGCACAGAGCATCTGGGGGTCATGGGTTTCACTGCAGGAAGACACAAACCAGGTGAGACACAAACCTTGCCGAGCAGGGCTGAACCATTTCCGAACTCTGCGCTTCCTTAGGCAAAGCCATCCAAACTTCCCATTACTCCCAGCTGGTTTTAAACCTCCCAGAGTGGCACTGATCGGATTTTGGAGGTCCCCACAGCCCCTTCTGCTCCCGTTGCGGAGGTTCTGGGTTTGGTACCTTGGACTGTGAGCTGGATGTTTATCTCGTCGATGGTTTTGGTGTCAGAGGGTGCGGCCACCTCGCAGCGGTACGTGGCCGTGTCCATCCTCGTGGTGTTCTTGATCACCAGGGACGTCCTGCTCAGAATCTCTGCCCGAGTCACAAAGTCTCCTGGCATGCAGGAAAGAGAGGGGAAAACATCAGGGGGATCACACAGACTCATTTTGGGCGTATAAATTAAGCAGTCGATCTCAGACTTTTCCAGAGTCAAAGGAACTCGATGCTTGAAAGCCCCAAAGGAAACCAAAGCTTCCAACCATGTAAGAGGATGAACTGGAAAGCACTCCACCACTCCAAACCTCAAAAAACGTGGCAAAATCAAACTTCCAAGACAGCCCCAGGCCTTGCCTCCTTTGCAAGACTCATTTGGATGTGGCTCTTGGTTCCATCTGAAATGCTGGAGTAATTCCAGATGGAGTGGAGCCCTACTGGCACTGGAGTTTTTGTATCAACCCAGAGAGGCTGCTTCCAATGCTCCCAGGATGCTGCAAATCCCTGTGCTGCCTCAGCAGAGAGCACTGGCAGCTGGACACACAGGTGGAGCCCTCGGATGTTATATGGAAAGTCAGGAGGGGTCAGTGCCTGGTCCCGAGAGCTCAGACACCCAGCGACCACGCTGGGATCCACAGAAGGGGAGCTGCAGCATTCCCTCCTTGCCGAAAAAACATCTCCTAGCCAGGATCTCACTGCAGCTCCCCGTGGCTCCCTACTGTGACCTGTCAATAATGAGGCAGGGAGCAAAGAACATCCTGCTCCCTCTCCATCCTGCGCTTCAACTGCGGAGCTCTGTTCCAGAAGAAAGCAGCCAGACAGCCAGGGCTCCTGCCTCTAACAGGCTTATTTGTTCCCCAGTCTACTGCTTCTGAAATCTGTTTGGAAAGCTGTTTCAGAAAGCTGAGAACAAGCAATCTTCATACCTTGCATTTTGTTGTCAAAAAACACGTACGAGGTTTCTCCATCTCGGATTTTCTTCCACTCGATTCTGGGATCTGGCGTCGCTATGGATTTAATGATGCAGGACAGCTCAACACCTAGCAGGAGAAATGAGGGCAATCCAGATTAATAGGAAGCAGCTGTGTTTTTGCTCTGCTTTGAGCACTCTCACTCAGTGTTTTATTAGGAGATGCTGCCCACAAAGCAGAGCCTTCTCTTTCATCTGCCTCACAAACAGAAACGCTGCTGGGTTCCAGGAGCTATTGGAGGATGGATTTTGGCCAGCAAAAATAATAGTCCAACAGATCAACTGTGGAGAGAAATGAACACCCTGTTCTCTGCAGGCTGTGGCTTATGGCAAACAAAACCCTTTGTCAGGGCGAGCCCACAGCCCCGTCGTGCTGCTGAGCAGAGCCACAACGTGAGCCAGGGATGCAGCATCTCCCTGGACAGTGCCTGGGGATGGCCTGGGACCCTGACTCCCGGGGATAAACCCAGCAAACCCTCTGCCCTTTGCAGTTGGCGCTGGCATCCCATCTCCCCTGCAGAACAGGGCACTCCAGCAGGGCTGGGAGGTGCCTTCCCAGAGTCCCAGGGCACGTCTGTAGGAGGGCCAAGAGAAAACATAAATTTCTCTCTCTGTGTATTAATTGCAGGGCAACTGCTTTTCCTTCTTTTGGGACCCAGTTCAAAAAAGCACTCAGGCAGAGACTTTGCAATGCCAGTGGCTTGCAGGGGACCTCAATAAACCATTTAAAACAGGGAGATACAGATGTATTCTTAGGCACTTCTCTGAGTCCCAGGCTCTCGTAGTCCCAAGGAACCAGTGACCAAAAAGCCAAATTTTCCTCCGTTGTTTGGGCGGATGTGAATCCCGAGGCAGCACGGGCAGCACTCACTCTGGAATTCCTGCACCACGGGCTTGGTGTTGCTGGATGTCAGCTCCACAGCCAAGAGTCTGCAGCCTGGAAAAACAAACAGAAGGTAATGAGAAATAGCACAGCTCATAAGTCACCCAGCTAGGAACAGGCTGCCTGCTGAGAAATCATCCTGGCCAGCTCCGAGGACTGACTTCCCCAGATAAAACCTCTTCCTGGCTAACCAGCACAGCGCCAGCAGGACTGGGTTTATTTAGGAGTTGTGGTGTAAATACAGGAAAATATAATTATTAGAAGTAGCAATTAAAGAGGAAGATTAACGTGACAGCACAAAGGCAGTGCCAGCACGGGCCATTTCCTTGAGCCTCGTGCTTGTTTAGATGGGAAAGGAGCTGTGATAATGCAGGAGTGAAAGTTTCATTCTGAAAATGAACGTGATGGTCAGGAAAAACGGGAAGCAGTCCAAGCTGGAGAGATCCGGTCAGTTCCTGGGAGAAGGAATGGGCCAGGCCTGGCCTCTAGCAAATGCTGATTTCATTGGCAAGTGCTGCAAGTGTGGTAATGTGAAATGTGAGGCAGGAAATCGTGAGAGGACTGTGTTTCAGGAGAAAACAGGAGTTCAGCTCTCCGGGTAGAGCCCCAGCCAGACCCCCACTGGGGTGAAAGCTCAGCCATGCAAGGCTGTGAGGCTCCTTATAACACAAACTTGCTTGTTCCCTTCCTGCTCTGGGCGCCGAAGTGTTCCCAATTAATCCAGTCATCTTCCCTCTTCTGCACATTATTTTAGTTTGAAAAATCTGCCTTCCGTGTCCCTTGTGCCGTGCATTCCACCAGAGCAGGTATCGACAGCACTCACGCTCCGCTGGGTGCCCAATTCACCAACAACTCTCCAGAGGGAGAGGGAAACAAGCAGGGAGTTCCCTGGAAGAGGAAAGTGAAGCAGACAGAGGATTTTCTGGAACGGGGTGTTCTGGTTCTCCTCTCAGTCAGACTTTGGTGTTCCCAAACCACGCTGCTCCAAAGGAGCAGGAGGAGGTTCCAAACTACAGTCAGTGCCAAAATAACCAGCTGCAGGGGCCTGCCACGGCCACATAAGCAGCTCTGCTGTGACCAATCCCATCAGAAGTTAGTGGAAATCTAAGGGAGATGCCCACTGAGCTCACTGAGCATTGATCAAACAGCAGGTTAAAAATGATGGAAAACACTACCTCAGTGACATGAGCTAAAGGTCAAGAGCAAAAAGCCATAACGAACATGGATAGAAAGCAGAAAAGGCAGCTGACGGGAGATGTGGAGAAAGAAGTGATCTCCAGCATCATGACACAGCTGGAAATTCCTGTGCTGGCTTTCAGGGGGGGAAAGCTTTTGGGCAGAGATTGACAGTGCAGGGACAACATCCCTCTGGTGGAGCGGCAAGGCAGCAGTCTGAGAAACACCCAAGAGCTGCAAAGTCACTCCCACTGAAAGCCTGAGGGCCTTCAACACCTAAAATCCTTCCAGCAACGCTGAAATGTTCCCTGCTGGTTCCTATCCCTCGCTGTGTGTTAAAAGCTGACGCTTTCCTGGGAGCGCCTGTGCTGACACCCCAAAGACCACCGGGGAGAGCTGCAGTTTGGCAAGGTTTAGAAAGCTGCCTTTGTGTCCAAAATCATTGTTTCTCGCACAAAAGCCACCAGCTGATGCTAACTAAGAGCTGACCCAGCCAAAACTGCTCCTAGCAGGACTTTTCCACCCTTCCCCCTTCTGCACTGGAGACAGTCATGCGGCATTTGTGAGAAATCCAATACTGAACGGAGCCGAGAGCGCTCTGGACTTTGGTTCCTTCCAGCCAGGAGCTGGTCTAAGCAGTAATTTCTTCAAGTCTGTTTTGAAGCAGAGTCCATTTTCATCAGAATTTCTGCTTCCAGACCTACCCCCTGACAGAAGGGAATTGTGCCCCACGATGCCAACGCTTTCCCTTCCCTCTGTTCATCACAGAATCATGGAATGGTTCGGGTTGGAAGGGACCTTAAACCCATCCAATTCCACCCCCTGCCATGGGCAGGGACACCTTCCACTGTCCCAGGCTGATCCAGGCCCTGTCCATCCTGGCCTTGGACACTTGCAGGGATGGGGCAGCCACAGCTCCTCTGGGCACCCTGTGCCAGGGCCTCCCCACCCTCACAGGGTGGAATTTGTCCTAATATCCCATCTATTCCTGTTCTCTCTCAGTTTGAATCCATTCCCCCTTGTCCTGACACTTACAAGAGCCCCTACGTGCTCTTGTAAAAAGTCCTTTGATCCTCCAGGTGTTCTGGCTGGGGCTCTGATCCTCGGGAGCACGAACAGATTCCACGGATCCCAGCAAACCCCCACAGAATGGGAAGTTGCCCATCCCCAGACAAAGCACAATTTTGGGAAAATCCTTTTGAAATCTTTGGACGTGTTTCCAACAACAGTGAAAAAAGGCATTTGATTGCCTCTGCTGTGAGATTGCTGCTTCTGGAACCAAGAATTTAATTGAGAGCCCAGGTCTGAGCACTCAGCTGATCCGAGGGGATGCTGGCTGCCCTCCTGCTCTGGACCAGTTTTAGTTTTGTTACTTGCTTGCACAATATCTGTTTCCAGAAAAACGCTGCCCCATCAAATAGACATGGCAACAGTCCTACATCTGCTGCAGTTAGAATATCAGTTCAGCTGAAGGTGGGGACAGTAAAACCACAGAGCTGCGTGGCTCTGAGAGAGTTATGGCGCTAGAAATAGTCACTCCAAGGCAGTGGGGCTCTGTCAGACTCCAGCCCCGTCTCATTTCTCAGAAATTGCTCACAGCAGGCTTCTTCTCACCCACTAAACACAAGAGACTCAGGTCTATCCCTCAGGCACAAAGCAGGATGACAACAAATTTCAGACAGAAGCTGAGTCCTCGGAGACTGTGGGAGAGGTTCTGACATTATTACGTGTACTGACCTTGGGCAGAGATCAATGTGGCTGCTTAAATCACCGCTCAGGCAGATTTATTCCTCTCTGTGTGGCAGAACACTGCAAGTAGCATGTTCTAAATTAAAAGAAGGGGACAGAAAAGCAAAACAAAAACCCGAAGTGACCATACGGACTGTACAGCAAGAGAAAGGAACGCCTTTCTAGAACCTTGCTCTGTTGGCAAGGGTTGTCTCTTTGTTTTGCTTGGTGTTAAATCATCATTAGCGCTTAAGCCACCTTCTAAAAGGGGTATTTCAAAGGTGTTCCTTTAGGCTCCTTCCAGCCCAGCACAAATAAGCACCAAAGGGTTTGTGTTATGCAAATCTCACTTCAAAGGCCTCAGCACCCGGGGTTTGGAGAACAGCTGGAATTGCATTCCCCTTCCAGAGCAGCATGTGTGCCACAGCACAGGCACCCACCACAGCCGTATGTTCCACATCCCCGAGTTCCCACCAGATCCATATGTGCCGCACCTCCCGATTCCTACCAGGTCTCTATAGGCTGCAAACCCCCAAATCCTACCAGATCTGTATGTTCTACCCCCCTGAATACCTACCAGCTCTGTATGTGCTGCAGACTCAGCCAGACATATGGTTGAATCCCAAATGTCATCAGTTCTCCAAAATAGAATCCAGGACAAGGCACTGAAGTCTATAGCATATTCTTATGGCACTTTTTTTTTTTTTTTCAGCTAAAGAGATCCAGCCCGTGCTTGTTACTGTGACTCATGGTATCTGAATCATTTCAAAATGCTATACTGAAGAAAAAAAAGCAGCTTTATAGACGACTCTCTGTGTTAAATCTCCTTTCTACTGTTCAAAGCCAAGCCTGACCTTCCATCTCCTTCCATCCTGATGTCTGTTCGAAAGCTCTAGGCAGAAATCTGAAGAGGAGGTGAGGTATTGTGTTATAGGGAAAGTGAGAGGACGACCAGGAAAGAGTTTGGGAGAAGTTGCTGGCAGCATCCTGCGCTGCAGCGTCGCTCGGTGCCGCGATCGCAGTTATCTGATACGGTAATTTTAGCTAAATGCACTGTCAGGCACGAGCAGTACAAAACCACGCAGCTGTATTTAAACACCTGCCCACCAAAGCAACAAAAATATGCCTCGCTCGAGGTGTCCATCATCACTAAGCCCTTGCTCGATTTGCAATTCAAAGCGCGCCTAAGCCATGTGGGAACGCCGCGATAAACCACACGCCTGGTTAAGCATCTCTGCTTTCTGGGTGGTTACTCGGCGCAGCAGCGGTGAGTGATGTGTTGTGGGGTGCTAAAACGTGTTCGCTGAGCCCTCCGCGTGCCAGCCCGTGCTCGGGGCTGCCCGTCTGCAGGTGCCCCTGGAGCATCCATCCAGCGCTCGGTGCCGGGACAAGGCCAGCACAGCCCAGGCACGGAGCAGAACAGGGCAGCTGGGAGGGCAGCCAGGCTGACCCCAGGCTGTCCCTGCCCCTCGAGGAGGGTGTGTGCAGCAGGGAGGAAGCCGACTGTGAAGTGTGTGGGAAACCTCCAGAGGAAGAGCGGAGGAAGCCAGGCAGGGATGGGCTGGGTACGGCAAGGAGAGGGGAGGCTGGGTTTCTGCCCTCAGCTTCTTTTGAGGAAATCACCATAAGCCCTTTCAGGAACATCTGACCATCTGCCTGGAAATATCCATCCTTTTGTCTCCCGGTGCTGCAGGCTCTTTATCCCCCCTCTTCTCTATTCCCAGCGCATCTCGTTGCAATTCCACAATCAGACTTGTGCCAGGTGCTGCAGGACAGACAGCACAGCGTGGCACAGGAATGAGAGACCAGAGCGTCTTAGGCACTTTTCGGTGAAGTTTTTTGGGCTTTCTCTGTCCGACTGTCTTTGTGTGGAACTTCAGGAACAGCAAACGTACTCGTGACACATCAAGCCTGGATTTACAAAGGACGAGCAAATGTTTTGTAGCACTCAAGTCACAACTTCCACTCCTCTCCTCCAGCCCAAGGAGCTGGTGGTGTGTTTGCTCTGGCATCCCTGTGGCAGGCTGAAAGCCCCTTGGAGCTGCTAGAAGGGAGCAGGGGGGTGGATGGGCCGCGTCTGCCCAGCGACCCCAGCGAGCCGCGCGCCTTTTTTTATCCCATTTTTCCATGGCACCTCCCTGAGCTCAGCCTTGGCTCCGGGGTGGGCTGCCCCGCTGGAGAACAATGTAGATGTGCGGCGAGAGATTAGTGAACAAAAGCTTAGGAGTGTCTCCGTTCAAATTAAGTAACAGATGGACCTGGTCTGTGTGGGAGCTGATAACGGTTATAAAAAGGCCATCACCAGACTGTGGCCAGCCCACCCTGGAAAAAACCCACTCAGTCGTAAATCCTCTGTGTTGTTATAGCTGCCTGTGCTCGAAAGGCTTTATTTTTACCAGCCATCATAAACCAGCACGATTTATTTTAGATGCATGGCTTGCACCGCTCAGCTAAAAGGGTGCCAGCTCCCTGATAGACACCTCCCAGCAGAGATGTGCCTGCCTGGGCAGGGAACACGAGGCAGAACCAACCCAGAGAAGGCAAATGCAGCCTTACAGAGTGGTGCTTGGCATCCACGTGGCTCTGGCTTTGCTTTGCTCCTCTCTCAGGGAGCTCGCTCGTGGCACTCTCTCTGGAACGCTGACCATGAGGGAGTCTCTGGTGGTCCCAGCAGGAGCAGGACCCCACAGGATGGAGCTGTGTGGAACACCACCGGGTATCTGCATTCATCTGAAGATGTAAGAACTTGGGATTTTGCCCTTAATTCACTCTCTTCCTGCTCTCTTCCAGTACAGAAGGTGAGGAGATGCCTGACTTCAAACAGGGTACGTGCAGTTCTGGAACGAGATCCTAACCTGTTTAAATCTCCTGATTTAATTCTCCTGACTTAAACTGGGACCTTAAAGACCTGACTGCATTTGCTGCAGAGAGGGCTCATTAGCACCCAGGCCATGCACACAGGCTTTTTTCTTCCTCTTCTTTTTTTTTTTAATTTTAGTTTTTTTTCTTTCCTCCTCCTTCTTTTCTTCTTTGTTTTGCTTTCTTCTTTTGGACAGGAGGATCTACTGTTCTACATCCTAACCAGACAGCAAAGCACACCCACCCTGAGGAGTGGAACAGGTTGCTCTCAAGGAGATATGGAACCCTCCTAGGTCAAAAGCCTCTCAGCAAAGCAGCTCCTTCTGCAGCCAAACATTCCTCCTCTCTCCCAGGCAGGCAGGGAAGCGTAGGTGTTGCCTGTGAAGACCACACAGAGCTTTCTGATGGTTTCCCCGAGCCTGGTTTCATCACGTTGGGGCGCAGCTGCAGACAGACTGTCTCAAATCACCATCTGATCAGGGCTCCTGCAGCTCAGAGTTTCACAACCTTTGCTTGCTGTGGCATTGCAGCGTGGGTCGAGATGAGATGTTCAGGTCCTGCAGATCTGCACCTTCGCAGAAACGACCCCATTTTATTAAAATGGGGTTTCCTCTGTCCCAACAGACGTGGCTGGAGGTACCAGCCCCACAAAGGAACCTACACGCTGCTGGCATCAAGGAGAGCATGGACATTTAATACCCTGCAGATGTGGCTGTTCAAGCCTTGCCCAGCATCTCAATCTGTGCCTGATCTGGGCCTAGCTCTCCTGATTCCCCAAGCTCATCCCCTGTTTCTGGCTCTTCTCCTGGAAAGGACTGACTGTACGTGCGAGTCGGGAAGGAAGCAATACTCATGGATGACTAATACCTAATACTTAAAAGAGATTAGGGTGGAAGCAGCAAGGGCTCGAGAGTTTCCAGCATGTCAGATTGCATCTTTCTGGAATATACTTCAGGCCAACTTTGGCTCAGAGAGAGGATGGAAAGAGTTGGAATTTGCCTCTCAAAATCTGGGGTGAAGGGAAGTGGAAGGGGAACGGAAAGGAAACGTGAACAGGAAAGCTGTTATTACCATGCCCTGCATTCCGGAATTGCTTCTCCCTTCCCAAGAAACCCGAGGCTGAACTGAAAGTCTTATTTCCCTTGTGTGAGCAACAGGGAATAGGGCATGGAGCTTCTGCCAGGGGGTTAAGTCCTGCCCAGAGCATTTCTTTGCCCTGCTGCTGGCCTCTGGGGTCAAGCCCCTCATACAGATGCTTTGGGCTTCCAGTGTTAGGCTGACTCTCCAGGAGGGAAAAACAGGGGCAGGTGGCCTTGCTGTGTGGTTCTGAGGTGGGAGAGCTTCTCCTTACAGCTGCACCAAGGTTTTGGCAAAAACCAGAGGAGAAATCCAGATCATTGGCCAGGAATGCATCAAACCAGCCACAATGTGCTCAGCACTGGTCTTGCCATTTTCATTAACAATCACGCAGCCTAATTACACCTTCAAACTGGGCTGGCTCACAGCCAACACCAGGGAAATCAGTGCAGTCACAGAAAATGGGACATGAGGGGACCCCGGGAGGGCAGCTCATCCCCACCTCTGCTTTAGGGCATGAAAACCCCAGGGATGCAGCTGGCCAGGCCCCTGGGACCCTGAGGAGGCCGAGGGTGTCCCGTGCAGTGTCTCCCCACCATCTGCCCAAGCTCTGTACGTTTCTCAGCTGAGCCTCAGCCCCTTCACAAGTGGGGTCCCCTGTAACTCAGTAAGGATGTACAGTTCCAGTTCACTGGAGGAAAAAAAAACGAGGAATGGAAATCACAGGAAGAGCAAAGGCACACACTATCCCAGGCAGCAGTGGAGAGGCCACTCTGTGACCTGTTCACCAGAATGCCTCGCAGCAGCAAATCCCAGGAACAAAGATGGTGAGCACTGGAGAGCAGTGGGAACTTTTGCACAGGGCAGATTTGAAACCAACCCTTCCTGCCTATTCCCACTTGCCTTCCATTGTTTCCGTAGCCAGCCCTAAGAAGTGCCACGCAGGCACATCCTACGTTATTTCTCACTTCAGCAAGTCCCCTTCCTCCCCAAAGTGGCAGATGCTGGTACCAAATTAGTGCAAAGTGGGAGGGAACCAGCAGATAACTGTCACAAGAGCCAGGGGCAATGGTCTTCCTGCTGTCCTCTCCCTTCCTCCCAGCAGGACTCTCCTGGCAGCAGACAGATGCTGAGGGATGAAATCCAGGACAGAGTGGGGTCAGTGAGACATGACAGGGATCTGTGGCCAGCGTCAGGGAGAGGGAATGAACTGCAACGGGAAAAGGGGCAAGTTCCTTTATTTTTGGCTCGTGTGGGAATTTGACTCAAGGATTGCTGAGAATCCCATAAGCCACGGTGACGTTTTCCAGGCTGAGCGCCAGCCGAGGCACAGACTTGATCTCAGCAGGTATTTGACTTCCCCAGGAGCTGGGATGCTCGGTACCTGCCTGACCCTGGCTTTTGATGAGGACACACATCTCAGAAGCTGCCTGCAATGCAAAGACAGGAAATAAGCGGATATGCTATCAGCACCAGGCTTTGCAATGCTCCTTAGTGTCTGGCTGTGTCCCAACCATCAATACAGAGACTTGCAGGGGTTTAGCCTATAATCCCCTGTTCCTCTGTCTGTGACTCTAATCTCCTGATCCTCCCTTCTCCTCCAGCCTAGAGCTTGACCAGCAAAACACGGATCTGAGGTTCTGCTTATCGAAGACCAACCATGTCATCTTCCTGTGGAAAACGGGAGTTGGGAAGAGAGCAGCAGTCATCAGAGCCAAGAGCCGGGAGTAGGCTGGAGAAGGGAACAGGAGAGGGCGTGAGCAAGCACACAGAGAAATCACTTATGACAAGACTGAAAGCAGCTCTCCTTTTAAGAACATTTCCTCCAATTTTACAGTGCAATTTTTGCCTTTTCTTCGCGCGCGTGTTAATTCCAGCCGTGGGTACAAGCCGCGATTGTCGCGCTAAGGCGCCGCGCGGGACGCGCACAGACGAACGCCGCAGGAGCCTGGCTGCAGGCACCACGGAACATTTCTGCGAGCACACCAGGAGCCCGCGATCCCACTGCCGTCATTCCGGGCGGGAGAGGTGGGGCCGGCCTCCGCCAGGCAGCTCTGAAGCTCTGCAGCGAAATCCTTCGGAACAAAGGACGCAGCCCCACGAGGGGGAAAAGGCACGCGGCGCGGGGCCCGCAGACGCGGTTTTAGGGGCAGCCCCGGATCACAGGAGCAGATCTGGAAAGACTTCCCCTGTTAACATCAGCCCGAGCACAGGCTGCCAGCCTGCGCGGGGAGGAGCGCCGCAGGGTGCAGGGGAGATTATTTCCTTGGGAAGTGCACCGGGGAATTAAAGGGAGCCCAGGTGAAGTCACAGACGGATAAGGATGAAAAGCTATTCACATGGCTCATGACACAGAGAGCTATTAGGAACATGCTGCCATAAATGAGCAGGGGGAGAAGGAAGGGAGCAATGCTGTGTCACAGCAAAGAGGACAAAACCCATCCTGGCTCATCCCAGCCTGGATTCCTGACCAGGGCAAGTCTGTTTAATAGAGCAGAAAGGAGCCTTGGCACGGAGGGGTTAAAAGATTACTTGTCCTGGGGGAGTTGAATTAGCCACATATCTGGGAACCGACTTCTCCCAGACCCTGACTTGTTTTTCTCCTTAAACATCATCTGCTGCTATTTTTAGCAGAGAATTTTCTCAGCCGAATGCTCCCAGTTGAGTGCTGGTCAGAGGCCCTTTTCCCAGGGAGACACAGGCCCGGCAGCACGTGCTGGTCCCTGGTTCAGCTCAGCTCTGTGCCACCGTCCTGCCAGCTCCGGGCTTCGTGTCCCGCTGCCAGCTCTCTCCTGAGGCGTGGGGACAGTCCCCACCCCAGCCTGGGGCAGGCGTATTAAATGCCCTCACAGACCCTAAAAAGCCAGGGGAGGCTACAAAGTCAGAGACAGCTAAAAAGAGTAGACTGGACTTGGTAACTTGCCTGGAGGCTTTAGAGCATGAATGGCAAAAAAGGTGGGAAGGAGATCGAAAGAAACGATTAGGCTGACATTAATAACAGGACCTGCTTCTCAGCACTAAAATCTATTTGGATTCATTCCAGTTCCTCCGAGGGAAACCATGGAAGCCTTTATTGTTCATAAAAGTTGCAACTAAATTCGGACTGTAGAAAGCTTAAGGAAATACCTCTCAGAGGACAACCCTGCTGGAAACAAATGAGGTAACTCCCTTCCTCTTCTCTGCTTTTCTTGGGGCCTTCATTCCTCCTTGGCCAAAACCCCAGCCTGTCCATCAGTCCACCAGTGCCTTCCCCTGGCTCCTGGCTGCTCAGCCTCCAGCACTGCTATCTGTCTGCCTGGCTGCAATTAGCAATGTGTCACTGGATGTCTGGGCTGGTTTCTCAGCGAGGCAACGCTCAGAACTCCTTTTATCTGCAGCCTGATTTAATACCTGCCTGCCAGAGATCAGCACGGAAATCAAAAGGCCAGATCAGAGCACATGGATGGACAAATTGAGTAAAGCAGGAGCAAACCCCTGCCTTGCCTGTGCTAACGTGCAGCTCAGGCTGGGGACCCGGGAGGATTGAGCTCTGTGGATGCTGGGGATGAAGCACAGCGGAGCCACAGTCAGGAAGGTCCCTGTAACAATGGCCCCTTCTTGGTCAGTGTATCTGTTCCCTGTGTGTCTTGGAGTCACGTCAGTGAAGCAAACAGATTGGGAACATATTTGCACTCCCCACAGCAGCACAGAAGCCAGCCCTGACACAGAGGAGCAAGCTGGGCTCTTGGCTGCTCGGTGCCTCGGTGCCAAGTTTCCGGCTCTGCTTGGAACCTGTGGCCGAGCCCTGCTGTGGCACGGGGAGAGGACAGGCAGGGGCAGGCAACGCTCAGCTCCCAGCCCCTGGTGCAGAACCTGGCGGCTGCCCGCAGGAGAGGGGAGCCAGGCTGAGCTCACCTGCGCTCCTCTGAGGCTTCCCAGGTGACACTAAACCTGGCACGGCGTGGCTTTGCCCTCCTCGTGGCCACGCTGGAACAACCGGGGCCCAGGGCAGCAGGAGCCCTGGCAGCACACAGATGCTGTACAGGGCCTCGTCCAAGAGCTGCCTGCAAAAAGCCTCCCCCAGCCCTGCAGGAATCCCAGGAGCCCCGGATTTCTCTCCTGACCCTCATGTACGCATTCCAGCACATGGCACTTAACCTTTGAGGCTCCTTTGAAAATCCCAGCGCCAGCGTTTCACGGATGAGTGTGCTTCCCCTCACATCTGCCCCCTGTATCAGATGCTGCCAGCGCCTCTCTCTCTGCTGGCTCTGCTCCCAGCCAAAGGACAGACAATAGGCATTTGAATCCAGTCTCCAGTTCCCCTCCCAAACAGCCCGGGGAGATGGCATATCAGAGACAGCGCTGAGAGCAGCGCTTGCCAGCCAGCGACAACTCTCTCCAGATCCCAGCCTGCCTTCGCCTTCCCTCCCGCAGCCACGGCCCTGCCGCTGCAGTGGCCACTGGGCACGCAGGCCAGCTCTGCTGGGCAAGTCCTGGCACCCGTCAGTTAGCCAGACTGAGGGAGTCTTCTCTCAGCACTCTGCTGCTGCCAAAATCGACTGGATCGTCCTGGATTCCCAACCCGCCGGACACAGCGCTGGTCAATGGACCTCTCCTGGGCCTCTCTCTGTGCCAGGTCACTGGAAACACACTGGCCACCTCCTGGGCCTCCTCCTGCTCACTCCTAGGAGCATTTACCTGCAATTAAGTGATCCAGGTTCCACCTGCAAGAGGTTCAACCAGGGTCCAGCGAGAACTATCCTGGATTCTCCTGAAGAACCATTCCCCATCTTTCTAGACACAGTTCTGCTTCTGGAGCCATTCAGCCTGTTTGGCACCATTCCTGCTGCTTCAGAGATAACAAAAGAGTGAGAAAAACCTGTCTAGACACCATTTACCTTCCATGGACTCCCACTGCCACATCAAAGCACCTCTTCAAACAAACCTGCAAACTGGCCAGGTAATACTCCCCAGCTCTCCCGTGCCTGCTCCAGCCAGAGGCAAGGACTCATCCCATCATGCTCCAGAGTTTATCTTTAATCCAGGCCCTTGTGACAACAGAAGAGAGGTAGGATGAAAAATCTCATTACAGGCACATCAACAGACGTCACCTGGCTTCACAGTGCCCAGGTGGGGGCTGCATCCCTTCTGCTCAGCACCCGGACACAAGCTGGGATCTCACCTGTCTCCTCTGGGCAGGCTGCAAGCCCCCAGCTCCTTTCAAAAGCTGCCACGCACTTGTCACACTTGTCCCCCCTGCTCAGCTGCTGGACCCTTTGCCTTCCCAAAGCCACGTGTGTGAATGCTGGGCAAGCTTTGCTGCAAGCCGGGGATCACAGAATATCCCCCTGTGACACCCAGGGAAATGGAGGCCAGCACCCGGCTCATCCACCGAGCAGCAAGTCACTGTCACAGCAGGACAAAGCAGCTCAGGTAGCTCAGGATACCTTGAAACCAAGGAGAGGATTTCCGGTTTCTTGAGCTCAAGTTACTTGAAGTCCCTGCTGCGGGGAAGCACCTGGCACTAGCATCGAGCACTGACCCCACGCAGCCACCACGAGAGCTACATCTATCTCGTTATTTTATTCAGGGTCCTTTGAAATACCTTCTGTGTGAGAGACAGCTAAGAAAATCCCGTCTGGCTCTATTCTGTCTCAGGCAGAAACAGCCTTTATTTAGCAAACTGCTGCTAACAGCTCTGTCTCATTAGCCAGTGTTTAGGGAACCGGGCTGCAATTGTTCTGAAGTCTGGCATTGCAGAAAGAGCCTTGATAATGAGGTCTACAGGAGACGATTCCTCCTGACAGCCCCACAATGACCTAGAAATCCTACTTAATTCCCTGTCAGGGAAAAGTGCTGAGTAACACCGAGGTGCGGAGGCACTGGGGGCTGATCCGAGAGGGAGCAGCAGCCTCTGCTCACACTTGGGGCTGGGACGCAAGTCCGGGGTGGCAGAGCCAGCCCTGCCCAGCTGCAGCAGCTCCCCAGAGAGCGCCTGAGGGGCAGAGAGATGGGGCTTGCTGTGGGAAGGTTTGTAGCCTCATCTGTGAAAGACTTGGCACCACGCAGAGAGCTGGGAGCAGAAACCCCTGGTAACACAACAGGAGGAGGCATTTGGAAAATCAACAGCAGCACCTGGATCTGGGCTTCTCAGGGCACGAGGCACTGCCTCCTCTGGATCGTGCTCGCCTGCAAACTGTGCCAAAACCCTGCCAAGGAGCTCCCCGGCTCAAACAGCTCCGCTTTTACCTCTGTTCCTGGGTCTGGCGTGGCCAGGAGCTCGCCAACTCCACTGCTCCCAGCAGAGCCTGTGGAATGTCCTGCAGTGGAGCAGCCCCTGGAGCTGCACAGGTGCCACCCCCAGGACGTGGGACGCACAGGGTACGTGTGCCCCGAGGTGCTGGCGAGCGCCGGACACGTTCTGCCCCGGCCGCTTTCCCCCCGTTCCCTCGGAGGAGCAGGCAGCAGGCTGGGGCAGGCTCGGCCCACAGGCACCCCACTTTCAAGTGGTTTGTTTTCCACCAGCGGCGCGTGGACGTGGCCAAGAACCTCTGGGCTGGGTGGCCCAGGGTCAGCTGGGCCAGAAGGTGAGGCGGGGGGACGCAGCAGGAATGTGGGCTGGATACAGCTGACCTTGAAGACCACCCCCAGTGCAGCCCCTCACAGGCATGTGCTTGCCACCTGTTTCAGCCAGCAGACGAGGGGCTAAGGCAGGAATTCCGGAGCTGAATGCAGGGTCTGTTCAAGAGGGGTCTGAAGGCTCCCACCCACGTGAGGCTGAGGGTGCTGTCTCGCAGCCCCTGGCACAGGAATGCATCTCAGCCCATCACGTGCCCTGTTCAAAGCACAGCTCAAACATGCAAAGGACTGCTGCTGCAAAGGAAAAAAGAAATGTGCAAATGAAATCCCCAGCCGAAACAGTGTCTAGAGACAACCCCAGCCAAGTCCCTCGAATGTCAGCAGCAGAAGGAGGGCTCAGGAACGGAGAACCCGGCTCAGTCTGTGCCGGCTCTGCTGGCACACACGGAGGATCTACCTCAGAGACATGAGGAAAAGCCATATGCTGAGAAGGGAAGGCCCAGCTTTATTTTACCAGCCTCTGTTCCCACCCGAGATGTGCTTTAAAGACTGCCTTGCAAAGCAGGAATTAAATCCAAAGGTGCCTATGCATCTTCCTCGCTGTCATCCCCTTATCAGTTATCTCCAGCCTGCTCTGAGCCAGAAGATGAAAGGATCATAACACCACTTATCTTCCCACTTAAGAACATGCTTAAAAGCTTGCTCCTAAAGAGGAGGACACTCAAGCCTGGGGAAGCAGCTGTAAATTCTGCAAACGGGCTTCCTTGCATTTCTTTGAAGGTGCTACTGCTTCTCAGTGAGGGACGCAGACCAAGAGGAAACTCGGGAGGGAGGGAAGAGGGAAGCCTTTGGAGCCAAGAGAGGCTTTGCCTCATGTCCAGGACACAGAGCTGAGTGACAGATGTGAGACGTATGGCATGTGTGCCTCAGCAGCGACCGAGGATGAGCCAGGAACTGAAAAGCTCTTGGGAAATATGGAAGCAGCCAGGATTATGCCATATTTGTCACTCCACAACCACGCTCTCCTCGGGACTGCGCAGTGTCACGGCCAGCAAGGTTAGGGATCCCCTTGCTTGCTGCAGGCAGAGCTGCTGCATCCAACCCTGCTCCAGGACTAAGCCTTGAGGCCAGGACCTCTCCCACGCAGCCCCGTGTCTGAATTTGACCCTCATCTCCCCTCTTTGTAGAGCTGCTTGTAACCACAGTGAACCTGGGTCCAGCTTGCCTTTGTCATTTAATAGCTGAGTCAAACTGTCAAAACAGCCAAACAGGATCTGTTCCAAATATTTGCAGAAAGAGGAGGATCAAGGAGCCTGCGGCAGAACACCAGGAGCCTGCCCAGGCGGGGAGAACAATCCCTATTGTGCACCAACAGCGGGACGCCGGTGGGCGATGAGCACGCCTCGGGACGTGGGGAAAGAGCCCCCAGATCCTCCCATGCTCAGGAATAAACTGGAATCTGGAGTCCCCTCTGCCCCCCGGCAAAGCCCCAGCCCTGCAGGACGACCAGCCCTGATGGTGGCTCAGCTGTTGGCTCGGAGAACCCGAGGAGCAGTTGGCACTGGGAGAGGCGGGTACCGGGTGCCTCGGGAGCTGCTGCCAGCCCCAGCACGGACTTCAAAGGGCTCCTCTCGCCTTGCTGTGTGGGAGAGGACAGCTGTGAGTCGGCCAGGCCCACCAGAGCATTTCTGCTGGCAGAAGAGAGGGGTTGGTACCTGCTGAAAGTGCCTCTCCAGCAGGCACGAGGCAGCTCCGGCAGGCAGAGCTCCGCGCTGCCCTGAGATTTACGGCATGCTGAAAACTGGCCAAAATCAAGGGAAAACACCAGCTCCAGAAGGATGTTTACCAACTCAAACAGCCAGTTCTGCTTGAGGGAGAGCCCATGAGGCCCAGGAGGCAATTACAAGGCACTCTGCCAGTTCAAAGGCAGCTCCATCAGCTCTGAAGGAGATAAGCCATCGCCTTCCTGGGAAATCAGAGCGGGCCCATCCACGTACACTATGTGCAACCTCAGCAGAGCAGCTGAAAGCGAAGAGAGGGGGAAACCAGCACCTCCTGTGCTGTAGGAGCCTCTAGATCAACAAGGAGATCCGTGGTGGGTGAAGCCAACCTGTTCCACGGCTCGTGTCTCCAATCCCATCAGCAAAGCACGGAGTAATCACACTAACAGGGGGTGCCTTACTCCTTCCACTTTGTTGGCATCTCAACACCTCAACAACCCCTTCTCCCAAGGGCTCCCACAGCCTGGGGAAGCCAGGGCTAGTCCAGAGGTCCAGAGCACAGAGCCGGGACTTCCCTTTCCAAGATGCCCAGGACCTCTCTAGCACAGAGCAGATGTTTTCCAGGCTCTAAAAATAACCAGCTCCAAACAACGTGGTGGGTACAAAGAAATATTTATCTTCCAGCTTTTGCTGAAGATCAATACAGAAGAAAGAAAGACTAAAGCAGAGCTTTAAGTGTGTATTAAAAGTAGCTGTTGGTAAGTTCCCTTTGAGGGGATAAAAGCTATTTCACAGAAGCAGCAAGAGCTGCAGGACTTTGCAACACCTTCCCTGCCGCGTGAGCTGCCGGAAATCATTCAGGAGAGTGTCAGCAGCCAGAGCCTCGGGAGGAAGTCCATTAGCAGGCAGCAATCTCCTTAATGGACCCTGGGGTACATGGGAAAAGCTGCTGTGGACACCGGGGCTCTTCCCAGCGCTGCAGTTCACGCAGCCGGTTACCACCCCACGCTCCCAGGAACGCTCCTTGTCTTCATGGCAGCCTCACAGCACCATGAACGAATCTTTTTGGGGAGCTCCTATTAATCTTTTTGGAGTGAGCGAGGGCACAAATTGGGACAGCGAGTTTTTGCTCTTTCTTTCTCTTTTTTTTCGTCAGCCCCCAGCAAACAGCGGTGAACAGGAGCTGTTTGTAACGCAGGTAACAGCAGCAACATCCATCAAACCCCTGCTTTCCAAGGATAACGTCCTGGCAACGCAAAAAATGCTGTCTCCATGGGTGATTTCAGGGCTGAAGGATCAAGCCAAGCCTTGTACATTTACATGCAGACAAAATCATTAAGTCCTCTGCTGTGCAGCCACCTCCACTCGGGGTCTGAGGGAACACACAGCCACCCCGGAGGGATGAGAAGTGGCAGGAACCTTTCTACCAGGAATGAAAAGCAGGACTGCTGTGCAGAGCTCTGTTTCTCTGTTGAAAGGTAAGCCTGGCTCTCAAAAGAGCTCTCCTCCACGACCTTGCTTGCCAGCCTTATTCCACGTGGCTGACGAAACGCAGCTCCTGACTTCCTTTGGACACACGGGGTTTAATGGGCTCCTCCAGCAACCACTGCAGGACCTCGTGGCTGCACACTTAGAGATACACTGGGCAAGAGTGTCAAAGATGACACCTTAATTAGATGTCTCAAGGGGAGAGAGCAGGGAAGTCGGGTGCTTTCAACAGACCTGAAATTTCAGAAGCGTTTTACCACCACCCTTCGAAGCAGAGCCCAGGAGCGTCCCAGTTTGCGTCCTCTCTGTCAAACACTGGCCACTTATATAAGAAATTGCCCAAAGTTTATTAAGGCAGGGATTTTCAGAAGAGGTCATGGGCATTAGAAACCCAGCCCAGTAATAGGAACAAATCCCCTTAGATTTCAGTGGATTTCTCCAGCTCCGCAGAAAATCTTACCTAGGCCACCAAAATATATTTTTAATAGCGTGATTAAAAATCCTGAAACACTGCTGAACATCGTCCACTGCTGCCTTTCAGCCACGTGCCAAAGATACAGTAAGTCCCTGGCACGCCGCAGTTTTAGAGCTCAGTGTCTTCAAATGAGCCAGCTGTGCCCAAATGCATTAAGAGGACTCTTAAAAAACCCACTGATCTCACATTTGTGTTGCAATAATCAGGTACATGGAAGGGAGTAGGCTCGAGCGTGTTCTGGCTTTAACTCTGAAATCCCTAGGATTTATGACTTAAAAAAAAAAAAAGAAAACCTTGAGCATTATCTGAACACAATTTAATTTCATCTACTTCATCTACTGGTGCTCTGAAAAACCTTCATTTCCCCTTGTGACTGAGTCTTAATCCCTGTGCTCCAGCCCATGAGGGGCACCACAGAACCCAGTACCTGGGATTATTTATACTGACAAGCAATTCTTGCATGACAGAACAATTCCCATTAATTTCTCGAGCTTATCTGAAGTACCTGTGGGCTGTCAGGTTACAACACGTATGTGGCTTAGTTTCTTTCTGATTACACAGTGCCAGCCCAGAGTTGACTGGACTCCCATCTGACAGGTCTCAGCATTTTACAGGTGAGCTCATGGGAATCTGACCCAACTGCGCTCTCAGGAGCTGGAGAAATTTCTGAGATACTTAGTTTTGTTTTATTTTATTTTATTTTATTTTATTTTATTTTATTTTATTTTATTTTATTTTATTTTATTTTTATTTTGTTGTCAACTCCCATTTATAAATTTTGCTCCTGCCTCTGCTGCTCTTTTCTCTGCCTGTTTTCTGGTTTGGAACATGCACCTAAAGCAATTTCCTCCAATCCCCAACACAGCAGAGAGGCACCTTCGGCAAGACACCGAGGAACTGCAGAGGAACTCCCTCTCCAAACCTCACGTTTTGCATGTTGGGGCTTTTTTCTAAGACATTCGAAGGCCTGGCTGAGGATGCTGCTCTGAAGAACAGGACTCCAGCTCCGTTTGCAGCTGTCTTGGTGCTGCCCTCCCTGTGCTGGACAGCTGAAGTCCTGCCCAGGAATCACACAAAGCTTCCTTAGAGTGGCAGCAAGACCATCAAAGTGATACCAGGACCTCAGCTGGCCGTGCCTGTGCAGGAAACATCTTTAAAATACACCTCCCTCAACGTTTATCCCCTGAGGAAGCTGCCCGACCTCTGAAATGAGAAGCAGGAGTTTGTGAGGAGTTGATTATCCCTGAGACCAGCGTTCTGGTGAAGCCCATGGAGGGCACTCCATGAACGCCTCCCTGTCCCGTTCCCCACAGATATATTTTGCTAAGTCCCCACAAAAAATAATTGAAACTCTCCAAACAACTCCTCTCCCCTCAGGTTGTTCCTGTGGATGTTGGTGCTCTCAAGGGTCACAAGCAAACAAAGACCTGAGCTTTCCAGCCAAAAAAAAGTCCAGTTTTTATGTTATTATTTATTCTTCTGAAAGTGAAACCTCTGATTTCCAGCAGGGAGTTGGAGCACTGTGACCCAGCAGGTATTTCCTCTGCCCCAAGCACAGCTATTGCCAGAACTGCACCCAAACAGCAATCCAGGCCCTTTGGGGGAAATTTCAGGCTGCGTCCAGAACATTCATTAGTGCAATTAAAGCCATTAGCTGGTTCTGAGGCCGTGTCCTGACTCAGCGAGGGACTGGGGTTTGCTGCACACACCCTTAACTCCTCCACTACACAGAACTGGTGTCTGGCGTTTGAGTTTTGATCCTGTCTCCTAAAAACACGATACTCCCTGG
The DNA here is from genome assembly GCA_013399875.1 of Gymnorhina tibicen. Classification (NCBI taxonomy): domain Eukaryota; kingdom Metazoa; phylum Chordata; class Aves; order Passeriformes; family Artamidae; genus Gymnorhina; species Gymnorhina tibicen. The sequence continues at coordinate 1,368,909 of VXAZ01008308.1, read as the reverse complement.
GGGTTCTGAGGGAAGGCAACCAGCCCTTATCAACCGGGAGAAGATGCTGCAGTTCAAATTCCAGTCGATAGAGAAGCCAGATTGAGAATGTAATTATCCTAATTAATTGTATATCTGGAGCTGATCTCTTTTTTACATAAACAGCAGTTTCCAAGCAGGCCACCAGCTCTTTTTGCACAGAGCAGTGGTTTTATCTCGTTGAGGGGCATGTTGGCAACACAAGCTCTTGTTGTGCAGACAAGGACTCTTGAGGACTCGGGATCCTGTTGGCCTGTGGAAATCTTTGCCTCTGCTAACTCCCTCCCACCACTTCAGGCTGGCTCCGTAAGGAGTTCACGAACCTTCTCCGGATCATCGGGGCTTGATGCAATCAACTGTGAAGCATTAGCTCTAAATATACAACTGGGAGGCCAGTTCTGCTTCAACACACAAACACTCATGGCAGAGGACGAGCAAGCAGCCAGCCCAATTTGCAAGAGAAACTTAATTAATAATCCGAGCAAGCTGCAAGGAAAGCAGGAGCGAGGGGGGACCAATCATTGCTTTGCCCTTTGGAGATGGCTAAAGTTAGGGGCAAACTGGCAGGAGGCCACCCACAGCTTTTGTCCTTGTTTGTGGAGCTAAATGCACCAGCTCATTCCGCTTTATTTACTTGTTTAGGTGATTTTTTGGCAACTCCGAGCATGTCCCTGGTGCAAATCCTCCATGTGTGGACAGATAATTGAAAAACAACTGCAGCAGGCCAAGAGACCCAGAATTCAACTTGTACAGGGAAAATAAACATTGAAAGAACCCAAGCTCACAAAGCAGAGCAACATCTCAGTCCACAGACTAAAGCAAACACATTTTACTCTTTGAATCTCCTCGTGTTTCAGCAACCAGGAAATTCCCAGAAGTATTCGGGGCAAGAGGGAATGCGCTCGTGTCACGTTCTTTGTCAACAGCTGTAAAGGAGATGTGCACCCAACCACTCTTTGGTGGCGATGCCAGATCCTGCTTACCCAAAAAGGAACACCAAGCCCTTCCTAGGAATTTTTTGGAAGTTGTTATTAAGCGTCTGATTTTGGCAGGGTTCTCAAAGCTGTTTGTGCCGGTTTTTTACTGCCTGTTGAAAAGAAAGCGATACTGCAAATACTTCCCATCAGAAAATACCAACAAGCAACTTATCATCACTGTAAGAGAGCTAACAACGTTTCCACCGAGTGGTTTTTGGCACTGACAGCTGACTCAGAACAGTTGTTGGTGGCTGGGACAGATGGACTTCATATATTAAAAAAAAAAAAAAAAGGAAATGAGAACTTCTACTCCATAGATTTTAAAAAGCCTTTTGCGAAATCCAACCTATTACCAAGCCCTCAGAATTAAATCAAAAGGAGATTTGAATGTAATGAGCTTTAAAACTGAAATGTGCCTGAGACTTGCCCATTATCTCCCCATCAAGGGCTACGAGGTATCAGCATGTTCTATTTTCAACAGGAAATACTTGAGAGTTTTGGGAGGGTCTCCACAGCTCTGCCCTCAGCCCAGCACGTGAAATCCTCTAAAATCCAAATATTTGTTTCCATGGGGAAGCTGGCAAGGAGAGACCTCGAGGTAGAACTGATGTCAGTCGTAAGCCCCGCTCTCCATCAGCGCTGCCGAGAGCTTCCGCTGCCTTAATTATGACCATGGCATTTCCCTGATGTGCAGAATCTTTAGATGCTCTCAGTGCCTAGAGCTGGGAATGCACTGAATGCTCCATGCTTCACTGGCTCCCGTTTCATGGCAATGTTTTAAGGCCACGATCAAGAACAGGGGCTGTTCTGGCAGTAACACACAGCAGGAGGCAACCCCAGCTCGCAGCACTCGGAGTCAAAGCAGCACCTTAGAGTCTAGAGCAGGTCGGACTCGGGATCTCAGCATCTTGCGAGCTTTGTCTCCTTCTTTTCATGCCTTTTTTTCTATTCTCCCCCAAGTAATCAGTTGGCACAAACACATCCTTCCAGTCACACTCCCATCCCACTATCCAGCACCAGCCCTGCAGGCTTCAGTACACGTCTAATTTTATGTACTGCTGACAGCACAGCCCTGCTTTAGTGGGGTGCCCCCAGTCCCTCAACTCGGGCGTGGTGGAACAAACCCTTCTATTCTCAACCTCACTCTGCCCAATCTTCTGGGCTTATGACCCCAAATTTAAACATTACTGGAAATCAACACAGGACGAGACACTTCTTGAATTTAATGGAAAGCAAAGCCTGGTACCACTGGGTTCGCTCACCAGGTCAATGTTCTCAGGCAGGGGTGTGACACCGGTGGCGTTTGGCTGCTTTTAGCAACCATTGTCTGTCTGAAGAAACGCAGAAATATCTGGAGTTTGTTTCCAGTCTCCCTATCTTTTAGGCCAGATTCGACAGGACACTTGGGCTCTGCTCACGTAATACAGGAAGGAAATGAGGCACCTTTCTACCCTGCAGCCCCACTGTGAGGGAAAGCCGCGTTAAGTCTGTGGTTTTTCCCATTCAAAGGGAGCAGCTGAATCCAGAGTTAGCACCGGGCAGACCGTGTGATGCTGCGGGATCACGCACTCCCAGTTTCTCCCGCTGAAGCTGTTTCTGCTCCAAACCCCAGCAAAGCAAGTGAACACCAGAGCCTGGAGCGCGTGACAACGCTCTCCTTGTTGGGGATGAGTGTCAGAGTCATCTTCGCACCCCTCCGCTCACTGATTGGGTAAAGAGTGCCCAAATCTCACTTTATTTGAGGCCCAAAGCGACTCTGCAAGTTCTCTGGAGTCACTGGAGGATTGTTTTTTGTCCTTAGATAAACTGTTTGAAATATTTCCATTCACTTCAGCCTCGAGCTGACCCAAAACAGTGACTGGTGAGTGTGTACATGCTCAGCCCCGTGTATTTTGGTACTCAGCTGTAGGCTGGTTGTCAGCCTAACCCCACTCCACCCCATCTTCTCCTCCTGCCATCTGGGCGGAGGGGGGAGGACAACGCGAGCCCACCGGCTGCTGTCCCCCTCCTCATCCCCCCAGCTATTAATAGCCAGACAACAAATGAGCCCAAATTCATTCCTGAGCGGAATTAGCAAATGTTTTTGCAATTAAAACTGCAAACATTCATGCGGGGCCCCCCGAACAATAGGCGCCTGTGCCTGGTCTTGAATAGGCACCAGTGTCCGCCCTGCCTGCCTGCCGAGCCTGCACATTCCTGGCACCCTCAGCCCTGGACCCGCTCCTTGCTGAGCTGGGTTTTGGGATGTTTCCCCCGGTCCTGCGCGTGTGTGTGTGTGTCCCACACTCCCTGCAGCATCACTCTCCCGGCGGGTCTTTGTTGCCGGCCGGCCTCGGGACCCCGTGTGCTGTCCCGTCCCCCATCCCGGCGGCTCCCACGCTGTCCCCGCATCCCCTCGCCCTCGGGCCAGTGCATCCCTCCCTCCCTCCCTTTCCCCGGGGCGAGGTTCGGGGCAGCGCATCCTTCCCCGCTCTCAGCCCCGTTCGGTGCCGGGGCAGCGCATCCCTGACGGGGCAGGGACAGGGACAGGGACAGGGACAGGGACAGNTGAGAACTTCTACTCCATAGATTTTAAAAAGCCTTTTGCGAAATCCAACCTATTACCAAGCCCTCAGAATTAAATCAAAAGGAGATTTGAATGTAATGAGCTTTAAAACTGAAATGTGCCTGAGACTTGCCTGTTATCTCCCCATCAAGGGCTACGAGGTATCAGCATGTTCTATTTTCAACAGGAAATACTTGAGAGTTTTGGGAGGGTCTCCACAGCTCTGCCCTCAGCCCAGCACGTGAAATCCTCTAAAATCCAAATATTTGTTTCCATGGGGAAGCTGGCAAGGAGAGACCTCGAGGTAGAACTGATGTCAGTCGTAAGCCCCGCTCTCCATCAGCGCTGCCGAGAGCTTCCGCTGCCTTAATTATGACCATGGCATTTCCCTGATGTGCAGAATCTTTAGATGCTCTCAGTGCCTAGAGCTGGGAATGCACTGAATGCTCCATGCTTCACTGGCTCCCGTTTCATGGCAATGTTTTAAGGCCACGATCAAGAACAGGGGCTGTTCTGGCAGTAACACACAGCAGGAGGCAACCCCAGCTCGCAGCACTCGGAGTCAAAGCAGCACCTTAGAGTCTAGAGCAGGTCGGACTCGGGATCTCAGCATCTTGCGAGCTTTGTCTCCTTCTTTTCATGCCTTTTTTTCTATTCTCCCCCAAGTAATCAGTTGGCACAAACACATCCTTCCAGTCACACTCCCATCCCACTATCCAGCACCAGCCCTGCAGGCTTCAGTACACGTCTAATTTTATGTACTGCTGACAGCACAGCCCTGCTTTAGTGGGGTGCCCCCAGTCCCTCAACTCGGGCGTGGTGGAACAAACCCTTCTATTCTCAACCTCACTCTGCCCAATCTTCTGGGCTTATGACCCCAAATTTAAAAATTACTGGAAATCAACATAGGACGAGACACTTCTTGAATTTAATGGAAAGCAAAGCCTGGTACCACTGGGTTCGCTCACCAGGTCAATGTTCTCAGGCAGGGGTGTGACACCGGTGGCGTTTGGCTGCTTTTAGCAACCATTGTCTGTCTGAAGAAACGCAGAAATATCTGGAGTTTGTTTCCAGTCTCCCTATCTTTTAGGCCAGATTCGACAGGACACTTGGGCTCTGCTCACGTAACACAGGAAGGAAATGAGGCACCTTTCTACCCTGCAGCCCCACTGTGAGGGAAAGCCGCGTTAAGTCTGTGGTTTTTCCCATTCAAAGGGAGCAGCTGAATCCAGAGTTAGCACCGGGCAGACCGTGTGATGCTGCGGGATCACGCACTCCCAGTTTCTCCCGCTGAAGCTGTTTCTGCTCCAAACCCCAGCAAAGCAAGTGAACACCAGAGCCTGGAGCGCGTGACAACGCTCTCCTTGTTGGGGATGAGTGTCAGAGTCATCTTCGCACCCCTCCGCTCACTGATTGGGTAAAGAGTGCCCAAATCTCACTTTATTTGAGGCCCAAAGCGACTCTGCAAGTTCTCTGGAGTCACTGGAGGATTGTTTTTTGTCCTTAGATAAACTGTTTGAAATATTTCCATTCACTTCAGCCTCGAGCTGACCCAAAACAGTGACTGGTGAGTGTGTACATGCTCAGCCCCGTGTATTTTGGTACTCAGCTGTAGGCTGGTTGTCAGCCTAACCCCACTCCACCCCATCTTCTCCTCCTGCCATCTGGGCGGAGGGGGGAGGACAACGCGAGCCCACCGGCTGCTGTCCCCCTCCTCATCCCCCCAGCTATTAATAGCCAGACAACAAATGAGCCCAAATTCATTCCTGAGCGGAATTAGCAAATGTTTTTGCAATTAAAACTGCAAACATTCATGCGGGGCCCCCCGAACAATAGGCGCCTGTGCCTGGTCTTGAATAGGCACCAGTGTCCGCCCTGCCTGCCTGCCGAGCCTGCACATTCCTGGCACCCTCAGCCCTGGACCCGCTCCTTGCTGAGCTGGGTTTTGGGATGTTTCCCCCGGTCCTGCGCGTGTGTGTGTGTGTCCCACACTCCCTGCAGCATCACTCTCCCGGCGGGTCCTTGTTGCCGGCCGGCCCCGGGACCCCGTGTGCTGTCCCGTCCCCCATCCCGGCGGCTCCCACGCTGTCCCCGCATCCCCTCGCCCTCGGGCCAGTGCATCCCTCCCTCCCTCCCTTTCCCCGGGGCGAGGTTCGGGGCAGCGCATCCTTCCCCGCTCTCAGCCCCGTTCGGTGCCGGGGCAGCGCATCCCTGACGGGGCAGGGACAGGGACAGGGACAGGGACAGGGACAGGGACAGGGACAGCGCATCCCTGCCCTTCCCGGGATCGCGACGGGAGCAGCGCATCCTTCCTCCCTCCCTGCCCCGGGATTCCGACTGGCCAGCGCATCTCCCCCTTTCCCTGGGATCGCAACCGGGGCAGCGCATTCCTCCTCCCTCCCTCGCTCCGGGATCGGGACGGGGGCAGCTCATCCGTCCTTCCTCTCTGGCTCCGGGATCGGGACGGCAGCAGCGCATCCCTCCTTCCTCTCTGGCTCCGGGATCGGGACGGGGGCAGCGCATCCCTCCTCCCTCTCTGGCTCCGAGATCGGGACGGCGGCAGCGCGTCCCCCCTCTCCCTCTCTCACTCCGCGATCGGGACGGCAGCAGCGCATGCCGCTCCCCGGGGCGCGGGGCCGGCGGCGGGCGGTGCGGGCGGTGCCGGCCGGTACTCACCGAGCAGGGGCAGGAGCAGGAGCCGGAGCAGCTCCGGCCGCCGCAGCGCCATGATGGGGTGTGNAGAGGGGATGGTCCCGGCAGTGGGACCCCCGCGATGGGGGAGAGGGGATGGTCCCGGCAGTGGGACTCCGGCGGATAGAGAGAGGGGATGGTCCCGGCAGTGGGACCCCCGGGATGGGGGAGAGCGGGTGATGCCGGCAGTGGGATGCACGGACTGTGGGGAAAGGGGCCGGTCCTGCCCGTGGGACCCCCGCGAATGGGGAGAGGGGATGGTCCCGGCAGTGGGATCCCCGCGGGAGGGAAGAGGGATGGAGAGAGGGGCCGGTCCCAACCGCTGGTTAAGCTCTGTGGAGAGAAGGAAACTCACCCCGACTACGGCTCTGGGAGGACTTTTAAGTGCTTTGGAGCCAGCATACTAATATGCCAGCTTTGGTTATAAAACCCATCCAAGTTTTGCTCCAAAGTAGGTGTTTCCCCCTTGTACTTAACAAGAAAACCTAAAAAGAGCTATTTCTCTGAGAATTTCACCTAAAAAGCCAACTCTCATTGGTCTCTGAATTTCACTATAAACTTGTAACAAACTGAGCAAGAAACACAAACAAGCAGCTGGGCAGAAAGTGCTGCTCTTGAGGAACTTCCTGAGTCACAGAATCACAGCCTGGTTTGGGTTGGGAGGGACCATAAAGATCATTTAGTTCCAACCCGCTGCCACGGGCAGGGACACCTTCCCCCAACCCTCATGCTGGACCAAATCCTTTCTGACACAGCCAAATGTTTGATTTAGAGATTCTGCCCTGAAAAATGGCTTTGCACAGAAAGCATCCCGAGCTACTGGGTGGTCCTCAAAAGTGCCCCAGGACCTTTTTCTTTGATTAACAGAAAGCAACAAAAATTATCAGTGTGGGACAGTGGCCTCAAATTGAGCGAGTTCTGTGTTAATGCTGGCTCTTGTGTCACTGCCAGCACAGTCTGATGAGGATGTAATTAAGAAGCTGCTGAAGATCAAGCAGCTGGAATGAAAGGCAGAGCTCTCCTCTGCTCTGTAAACCAGCTCGGCAGAGCTGGCAGAAGTTAAGGGATGTAAAAATGTATTTAACTTGATAACGTAGCAGATCTAACTCGGGATGCTAATGAGTAGATTTAAAGGGCTGATCTGAGCCTGGTGAAATTAATACAGGGAGTCTCATCAATTCTAATGGCCAGATGGGACATTTCCCTGAGGATGAAGGGGAAGGAATTGCCTAATAAGGCTGTATGGCTTAAAACCTGACTCTGGCAATCTTTGGGCTGGGTCCCCGTTGAGTAAGGAATCATTTTAACACAGTCCGTTTGGGCTGCTCTGACAGGAGACGTAAAATGCGATGACAGCGAATATAATCAGTGATAAAGTGCAATCACTGAGGTGTCAGGATCCTCTTTAGCTTCCAGCAGCAGCTTGATCAGGGCAGAGAGGAGATAAGACAGAAGAGACAAAGAAGGATGGGAGGTCTCTAGCTGGACTGCAGAAAAAAAGAAAATTATTTCAGTTTGAATGGTGCAACCTGGTCTGGTGGAAGGTGTCCCTGCCTGTGGCAGGGGATGGAACTGGATGATCTTTGAGGCCCCTTCCAACCCAAACCAGTCTGTGCTGCTCTGACTGGGGGTGAGCCGTGCTGCAAGAGCCACAGGAGGACTGTGCTGAGGTGTGGCCATCTGGGCCACTCGAGGGGGAGCTGGATCTGCGCTGAGGAGCCCTCCCAAGCCTTCATTTCCCTCTCCAGGCTGCTGGAGCTCAGCCTAGGCGTGCCCTGAGAGTGTTTGTGAATAATCAATGCAGGCAGAGGCCAGCTTTGGAGTCAGCTGGCAGAGCAGATATAACCTTCGTGGATAACACCAGGGCGTGACACCTTGAGCATCCTCTCGGATACCCATCCTGCACTGGAGGGATGTGCCAATTGCTTGTCTCAGGCTGATACAAGCGGTGCCAGCTCTCTTCTTTGTGCTGCCTCCGTGGTTTCACTGCAGCCAGCTCCTGCCTTTTCAGCTGCCACCGCCTCCGAGGAGCCCTTTGAAACGTGAAACTCGGCAAGCTCAAGGAGTCACAATAAATATTATACAGGAATTGTAGCGCCCATCAAGCCGGGATGGCAAAGCACTGCTGTGTAAAACATCGATTTTCACACACAGATGGAGCTCCCGTTTCCTTATTTAATGTTGAAACAAGTAACTAGAATAAAATGCGTGCTCAGGGCAGCCCTGTGTGGCACAGGCATGTATTCGGGCATGAGGAGGGACCTCTTCCTGTGATTTCCTTGTTCTCTGAAGGGTTTTCCAATCCATGCTCCAAACAAGAGGAGGAATCTGCAGGATGATAGTGACGGAACACAGGCCCTGCCAGGGAGCCTTCCCAAGCTCCAGGACAGCCTGTGGTGGGGAGTGATGGAGAACAAAATGTGGGATAAGGCAGCGGAGCCTCACTCCTGGCACTTGTAAGAACAGAGGGAAGGCGACCAAGGACTAAACTGGGGAAAAAAAACCCCTCAGGGATTTCTGAAGGTTGTGTGGAGCGTGTTGTATATCAGGTGTTCGGGATCTGAAGGTGACTCAGAGAAAATGGATCCTTTTGATGCTTGCAGAGCCTGGAGGCCCAAACCGAGTTTCAAGCCCTGCTGGGAAGAAGCTGCTCAGACCTGTAATAACAGGCTGTGCCTGTCACGATGGGTTTTCAGTAGCAGGCCACATGGCAGGCAGGAATGTGATTATCCGAGGCACCGGGGCTCCCGGGACTCTGCCAGCGAGCTGTGCCATACCTCGCGTGCGGAGGAGCAGCCTGTCTGAGCCCTCAGGGCTGTCCATCTGGACCCTTCCCAGCCAGCAGGTTCCCTCCAGACCTCTCTGACTTTGATGCTGTGGTTGTGGCAGGCCACTGCTGGCCTGGGAAGAGGGAGGTCCTGGCAGACAGCTCCACCAGAGAGAGGATTTGGCTGCTCTCAGAGGTGGGAGCTGGTTCTGCTGCCCAGGTGGGAGCGGCAGCACTGGGGGGAATCTGCTCTGTTAAAGAAAGATTTACACAGAAGAGGAGGGTTCCGGGCCACTGTGCTTTCTCAGGGGGAAAATACCAGCAGACGTGATTTTGTTGGATGATCTGAAGTGTCTCTAGAGCCACCTTTGCGTGTGACAGATGGAAGGTCACAGGTGATGTGGGCAACTGGTGACAGAATCGGCCACCAGAGAGGAAAAGTCTCCCCAGAGCTGCACTGGGGCAAGTGGGAGCTGTATCCCACCCTTGGCTGAACGGGCCTGGTTCCCCTTTTTGGGACCTCTCAGTCTGACTGGGTAGGACATTTGGAAGCAAAGTCCTGCCTTGTCTCGGAGGGTTTCTAGAGTGGTTTTAGGCTCTGCAGGTATGTGTTTATGCACATCACACCTGATCTCGGGAGCCATTTACCCCGGATCGTTCTCAGCAGCTCTGGGAAGAGATGAAGGTGTCTGGCCTGTGTCCATCCCTCTTTCACACCACTCCTGCTGCTCGGGCAGCTTTTTGCGGACAGCCTCGTGCTACAGTGCCTCTCGCTCCTAGCTGAAGACAGCATCTCTTTTTTTGTCTGCTGGAGTCTAGACAAGCTGTTGATTCCCTGGTGTCACAGACCATGACCCCACTCCTACACCAGTCCCATCATTTCCCCCTAGTTCATTGCTCAGGCATATGCTCATCTATTTTGAATCATTTGTATGTGTGAGGCTGAGTGGTTCCTAATCTCGTCTCCCTCCCGGGGCGTCAGTCACACTGGCATGTGCCTTTTCCCTGTCTGCCTCCCTCTCTTTATGGACTATGGGTATTTTTAACTCTGCCCTCTAATTAGAGGCAGTTTTCTCGGGATATTTTGTGCGCAAGGGCTCTCACGTCTGTGGTCAGCAGGGCAGGCAGCGAGCACTGGGGACTGGCCATGCATGGAAACCTTCCTGCTAAATAAACACGGTCCCAGCAGCAGAGCCCGGGATGTGGGGGACGCCTGCATTCCTCGGGGGCTGCCTCAGCAGCGCGCTGGGGTGACAGAAGAGCCAGCAAACCCCCCGAGAGAGGGCCACAGCTGCCTCCTCGTCCCGCAGCACAGCTCGGTGCCCGCTCAGAGCTCCCTGCAGCTGCCTCCAAGCTCAGTGCTCCTGACCCAGGGCACCGCATCCCTGGGGACAGCCCCGAGCTGAGCTCCCTTACCCCAGGCTGGTCCAGGCATGGAGAAGACAGCGATACGAATCAGAGGTGGCCTTGAACCAGGTGTCCCCAGCAAGGGCCTCGTCTCCTTGTCCTTCCAGCACCAAGCAGCGCTGCCCGCCCGGCTCCAGCACCCTCCGGAGCCCCAGCCCGCTGGAAGCTGCGATCCCCCCACGCAGAGGCGCGAGGCAGCCGCGGCATGTGGCTGCTGTGAGCAGGGCTTTGCTCTCCCTGCCGAGCAAACAGCATCTGGCTGGCCCAGGGCAGCCCCCCGGGCAGCCTGTGGTGTGCTGCACATCTCCTGTTCGCAGCCAAGGCCTCGCTGCCCTGCCACGGCCCCCGGCAAACCCGGGCCAGCCGGTCACTGCACGTCACGCTGGCTGTGCCCTTGCCAGGGCGAGCCCGGGGGTGGCACCAGCTCGGGGAGTGGCACGGAGAGTGCTCGGGCTGGTGACCCAGCTCAGGTCTCGGCACGGCTGGGCACATCTCTGCTGCTTCTCCAGGCCGGGACTGCGTGGAGAAGGTGGATACAGCTCCCTTTCCTGTGCTGGGGTGTGGGAGCAAGGGTGGACTGTCAGCGGGAAAGGGAGGCTTCCTCTCTCTCCTGATCCCAACCTAGAAGTTGGTGCACAAACACACTAATAATTGTTAGAGATGAGGCTCTGTTGAATTTATCTCTGTTCTTGAAACACAACGAGGAGCATAGAGGGGAAAACATTTGCTTCGGGAGAGTGAGGATGCTCTGCAAAGCTCAGGGCTCCTGCAGTCCTGATCTCAGGCTGCTCGTGCCCTGGGGCAGCTGGAGCTGCTCTGCTTCCTCAACATCACGGCAGGAGGGCAGTCACGTCTTCAAATCCAGCCTGTGCAGGTGAGAGCAGGCTCCTTTCTCAGTGCCTCCCAGCAGCCCCATCTCCCCGTAATCCCCTGTGCTCTTCCCTTCCTGAGTCGCTGTTTGCTCTGGCTCTGAGGGCTCCTGCTGCTGCGGTGGAGCAGCCTTGTCTGCGAGCTGGATTTTCCAAGCCCTCCGAGGTTGTTTTGACATGCCTGACTAACAGTCCAGTGTCAGCCAAGGGTCTCCCACCACCCAGGCAGCACCTTGCTCGCCAAACAACACACGCCCCGGGGTGGGCAGCTGGCCATGCAAACACCCCCCACGCACGCACACACCTCTTGCACTGCTTTATTGTTTAATAAGTGCCTTGGGTTTCGCCGTCCCAGCTCTTCTCCATGCGAATCCCTGGCTAAAGCTGGTTTTCATGGCTCTTGATGGAAACCAGTCGGGTTCTGCATTGGCAATGTGCTCAAGTGCAGCAGTTGCTTGGAAAGGAGTCGAGGATTTAATTCTTGTTGGTCTCTTGAGTCCCTGTTAGTGCTTTTTTCCCTGTCCCCATTTACCTGATGGCTTATCCAGGTGATGGCATCCCACGCCTTTGGATCTGAAGCAGTCACAGAGGAGGGCTTGTCTCGTGAGAGAGCTGCTCAGGCTCCCTTGGAGGAGCAGGGATTTCTTGGTCTGAGGCCTAGCTGCTTTAGGGCTTTGGGTTTCTGGAGGGCTGTGAGGCTGGGGGGAATTGCTTTGTGTCGCTGAGTGCCATCCTCGGTCCCCTCCCCTCAGCCTGGCGGGAGCAGTGTCCTGCTGCCTTGCAGTGGAGTGCAGTGCTCGGTTTGGAGGAGGAGCAGGCCCTTAATCTCTGCCAGCCGAGTGGTGCTTGCAAAGACGATTAGACATATGCCAGCTAATTCATAGTAAACAGGATGGAGGGAGACTTTGCCACTTATAAATGGCAGATGAGCAAGCCCATCGTTGCTGTCACTCCCGGGTAATACACGCTGACATAAGCCCAGTTTAGCTGCAAGTTTGTCATTGCTAATCCTGCTGCTCCATGCCTCTCTTTTCCATCCTCCTGGCATCTTTCTTCCCCGTTCTGTGTTTTGTCTCTTTCTCCCTCGCTCCTGGTATTCCGTCTTGGGGGCAGACAAATTCCTCAGCGTCCCCCACCCTTTTCCCAATGCATTTGTCTGCCGAGGAATGTTTTCCTTACTCCCGAAAGTGTCCCTGTGCAGACTGACGCCACGGCGAGATATTGTCATCCCAAGGTTTTGGACAGACTTCCCAACCCCACTGCACCTCTCATCACCTTCATTTGCCTCTCTGCCCGCCTTGGTGCTACTCCCCCGCGTCATGCAGCATTGCCCAGGTCCCCTCCAGGTGCGCTTGCCTCCGATGTCATGGATGCTCTTGCATCACCCACGTGTGGGGCTGGGGCTCAGACACGTGGGGACCCCCCGTGGGTTCTGCTCAGCCCTGGATCCCACCCAGCTGGAGTTTATCTGATACTTTTCCCCAAACAGACACTCCCGTGGGCTCCGTGTGAGCAGCACCACAGGGAGCTTTGTCTTGGAACCACCCTGTTGTTTGGAGAGCCAGGTGGCCAAGGCAAACATCATCCTCTGCAGCTGGCGGGGCTGGAGCCTTTGTGGTGGTGGAGGGGAAGGTGAATGTCCATGTGGGAGAGCAGTGGCCACAAAGCCTGACCCTGCTGTGGGAATACAAAGCTGGATGGCACCAGCCAGGCTGGGAACCAGTGCTCAGTCTTATCCCTGCCCCACTGGAGGACTCTGGGCTCGCTCCAGAGTGTGGCAAGTCCAGCTGGGATGCAAATCCTGCTCCCTCTGTACCTGTGTGGGTGCTACAGGACAGCAGCAGGAGCCAGACCAGTGACATTTTTCCTGGAAGTCCTGTTGGCTTTCCTTCCCAGTGATGTCAGGAGTGTCCAGGCTGTCCTTGCTTGACCCAGCCACCCACGCAGAATCTGTGGCTTTTTTTGTGGTACTCTCAGCGATGTCTCAGAAACGGTGCCCTGCTACGCTCCTTCATTCAGGGAAACTCCCTCCCCCTGCGTGAGCCGTGTGTCCTGCCTGGCCTTCATCCCTCGGATTGGATCAGCTGGAGAAAGGAGGTCAGAGGCAGGAATGCCATGAACCGGAGCCCTCCGCTGGGGCAGGGTGACGGGAGGTGCCTTCAGGTGGCTTGGGGCAAGCGAAGGGGACCGCGGCCCGTTGTGCCCATCGAGAGCAGAGCATCCTTCCCTGGGGAAAAGGTCTCCCTGGCAAGGCTGAGGGTGCAAAGCCGTGGAGCACCTCTGGGGATGGATTTCTCCGGCCCAGGAGTTCCCCCTTGTGGCAGGAGGCTCGGGCTGGTGCGGGGATCTGCCGGAGAAGCCTCTGGACGTGCCGGCATCTTCCAGGAGATGACGTCTGTGGCTGTGCGGTTGCCCCCCAAGCTGCACGGAACCGCCGCTGCCTTTGCCGTTCCTGTGGCCACCGGGGTGCCTGGACGGGCTAGGCAGAGCTCCGAGCCCTGCATCTCCCCCAGCTTGCCCCCCACCTCTCAGGGGGCGTTGCTCCAGCTCTGGATACCCAGCACCGGGTCCCTCTGCACCCTGTCCGTGTGGGCAGGCTCCGCGGGGGCACCCCTCGATCGCTCTGTGTCGCACAGGGGTGCCGGGGGCGCGGGTGACGGGGAGCCCGCCCGGGGTGGGGACCCCTGAAGTCACGGCTGTGCTGGGGGCTGCGGCAGAGCTGTGTGACACAGCCAGGACCCGAGACCCGGCCCCTGTGTCCGCTCCTCCGAGCTGGGGCACAGCCCGGGCTCCCCTCTCACACGGGAATAGCGAGGGAGACGCTTTGCAGCTGCCTGCTGGCGTTTGTGGCTGCTGCAGCAGCAGCCAGGCTTGAAAGTGGAGGCCTCCGCGGGCTCCCCTGCTCCGGATCAGGATCTGAGCAGCCTCTGGAGCCGCGGGGAGCTGGTTCCCGTGGTGAATCAGCACCTCTCTGGATGCTGAGCCGGGCTCACCGCGCGGCGCGGAGGCGACAGCGCCCGGGCGGCATCGCTGTTTATTAATGACTGTATTGGGGATGCTGTTTAGTCACTGCTCCCACGGAGCCTTAGAGGCAGCCGCAGGGAGGGAAGCGGCTGCTTTGTCCTCGGGGGACATCTGAGGCACCCAGGCACCCGCAGCATTTAGCGCGCTGATGGCCGGGTCCCGCGGGAGGCTTCTGCCACCCTGGCTGGCACGCGGCTCGCTGCCTCCCCTCCCTGCGGAGCCAGAGCTGGGGAAACTGAGGCACGGGGGGGAGGGGGGCGGCGAGGGGTGACAGCAGGACACGGCCTGGCCGCGCTGATCTCCTGATGGGCAGCGGTGCAGAGGGCTCGTGCCTGCATCTGGCACATCCAGGGGGATTTATCCGTGTGAGAGGGTTGCAGATTGGACTGGCGGGAACGTGAGCAAAACCCTTAGAGGATGAGGGGGGACGGTCCTTAAAATGTGGGGCAGCGTGGGGTGTGCTCTGGGTGCACGGTGGGGACATTTTGGCACAGCGAGGAGCCAGTTTAAGGGCTGGGTGCTGTTATTAAACTCTGTGACGGGCGTTTTCCCACTCTGCCATCTGCAGTGCCATGAAACTTGCATGAGATTTGAGATGAAAAGTCTATTTCTTTGAATGAAGTTTTAATAAGATCAAATTGGAAAAAGAAAATAGTGCCTCTTCCCCCTCCCCTCCTGCCCCCCTTCCCTGATTGCTGTTGGATTTAGTCTGGTGGAGGCAAAAACCCTTGTGGACTGGCGGGGGCCTGGACTGGGAGCTGGGTGTGTTCAGGGGGTCCCTGCAGGGGATGGGGGTGAATCTGAGGGCTATAAAAGCTGTGGGGGTGCAATGGAGGGGCTGTCCTGGTGCTCGGGGTGGTGGGGGATTCACAGCCCATACCAGGGGCACACTGACACGGGGTGCAGGGACTAAATGACCTTTAAAGGTCCCTCCGACCCAAATTATTCTATGAAAGGGGGGCCCAGCCCCTCCTGATTGCTGTGCCGGCTCCCTCAGGGCGCTGGGAAGGGCTCAGGTGCAAACCCCTTAATTAACCCTCTCTTTGAAATAGAATTTGAATGGCCTTAAGCTGAGTCTCTGCTGGGTGGAGATGGGCTGGGGGGAGGGGGATGCTGCCGGGGGGGTGTTCTCAGCTCGGGGCAATTCAGACGAGGGCAGCTGGTGGCCTGGGGGATCCGGGGTTGCTGCCGGTGTGGGACGTGGACGACGTGGGACGCTGCCAAAAGGCAACGCAGCCAGTGCGAGATGCTGTCGGTGAGGGATGCTGTCAGTGTGGGATGCTGTCGGTGCGGGATGCAGCCGGTGCGGGATGCTGTCGGTGAGGGATGCTGTCGGTGCGGGATGCAGTCGGTGCGGGATGCTGTCGGTGCGGGATGCTGTCGGTGCAGGATGCTGTCGGTGAGGGATGCTGTCGGTGAGGGATGCAGTCGGTGCGGGATGCTGTCGGTGCGGGATGCTGTCGGTGAGGGATGCTGTCGGTGAGGGATGCAGTCGGTGCGGGATGCTGTCGGTGAGAGATGCTGCCGGGGCGGGGACGCTGCGAATGGGGGATGCAGCCGGTGTGGGATGCTGCTGATGGGGATGCCTTTGATGGGAGATGCCATCCGTGCCCGTCTCGGGGCGGGGCGGGGCCGCCAGGGGGAGCCTGCAGCCGCGGCGGGAGCTTCGTCCCCCGCTGAGCATCATCATCATCCTCATCGTCATCATCAGCACCATCCTCCCCGCCGCCCCGGGGCTGGGACCCGCTGCCGAACTCCCGAGGGATGCTCGCCCCAGAGCTGCGGCTGAGCCTCTGCGCCCTCAGCACCGTGAGAGTCCCACCCTGCCCCAGCCCCCCGAGTGCCCAGGACTCCACTGTATTCCCAGCGGGGCAGGTGCGGCCCCGGGGCCCCGGAGGGAGGCAGCGGGGATCTTCAGCCAAGTCGGATGGCGAGGGGAGCTGCGTGGCCCGGTTTGTTCTCCGAGAAGCACGAAACCCATCTGGTGTCTCATCACTGCCTGGGAAATGGCTCACGGCACACGGCTGTGCCAAACGCCCCGGAGCTGGAGCCCAGCCCCGCAGAAGCCTGCCCTCTGCTCCCTCTGTGATTAGCAACTCCCAGCACCGGCAGGTGGGGCAGGCTCCAGGAAGAGGGTGGGCAATGCCTGACAGCAAGGGGAAACTGAGGCACGGCCCAGCACCCGTGCTGGGCACAGGGAGAAGGGCAGGTTGCAGCCCAGCATGGCTCACCTGGAGCTGCCAGCCCGAGGAGCTGTGCCCAGATGTGCTGTTAGCCCTGAGAGGGCTCAGCCCCATGCCAGCCAGGCAGGACAGGAGGCTCTGGTGCTTTGCAGAAGCCCCCAGGCACAAAGGCCCCTTCCCCTGTGGAGCCTCTTGGCCACACGTGCCAGGAGCCAGCGTGTCCCTCTGGCACACAGGCTGTGACACGCCACTGCCCTGCTGCAGCCTCACCAGCGGTCAATAAACCGCATCTTTGGTCTTCCTGCCTCTGCCAGCTTGTGTTTCGATGCCAGAGGGCTGGCACTGCCCCAGCTGGGAGAGGAGCACATGGGTACCTCCAGCTTCATCTCTTCCAGCAGCTGGGAAGGCCGAGGGAGAGGTGAGAAGGTACCTGGAGCTCAGGGAGTCTGTTAACCTGAGTGGCATTCCTGGAAAAGCAGGCACAGATTTAAATCACACGGCAGCGTGGGCTGGATCCTGCTGCTGGATCCTCCACCATGGATCCTGAGTGCCTGAAGTCTCCGTGGAGGTGGTGCTGCACCCAGTGCCAGCTATTTTGGGCAGGTGTCAGTGCCCTGTTCCTCATCCCCCCTCCCACTCCACGTGCCCTGGCTGCTCCGTGGCATCACCCCTAAGCAGTGGGTGGCTGGGGACTGGTGCAGTCCCAAGGAGCAGGCTGAGGGTGCCAAGCAGTGGGATGAGAGCCTGGGAGGGACTGGGAGGTGCCCCAGGACCAGCCCAGGGACAGAGCAGGGTGAACGACTGGTCAGTGGTTGTGTGCCCTCATCCGGGCATGGCTGGCCCTGCCTGTCCCTGCCTGCCGGGGTGGCCCCGCTGGGTTCCCCCTCTCCATATGGCTGTGGATGTCTGGAGATGCGTTTGACACCCTTGGATGGGTAATAAATAGAATCAGGCCCGCTGCCTTTTGTTTTGATTGATTCCATTTGTTCTGCATAAGCAGCTCCTTCCCCTTGCCAAGGCTCGGCTCTGGAGAAGGAAGAAGCTGAGAGATGGAGGGGCCCAGTCTGGCTCTGCTGGGAAGGTCCCCGAGGCTGAACTCTGACCGGGGGGACGCTGAGGCACCCGGCAGTGCCAGGTCTGCCTCTGCAGCAGGTTTTGGTTAAGAAGGGAAACTGAGGCTGGGAAAGGTGATGTGCCGTGCCCTGGGGACGCACAGTGAGGCAGGGGCGACTCTCGGGTCTAGATGCTCCTTCCCTGGTGCTGGGTGGGGATGAAGCCACCCAGACTCGCAAGCAAAGGGTGATCCAGCGATGTCAGCCACCCCACTGGAGTGACTGGCACTGTTCTGCCACCGGCAGAAGGGAAAACGACTTTATAAATGAGCTTGGGATGAAAATGAGCACAGGAGCCGGGACTCCTGGCTTCTCTTGCCGGCTTGGTTGGAAACAGCAGCCTCAGGCCAGTCTGGTGCCTCCCTGCCTCAGTTTCCCCAAGCAGGAGAGGCTGTTTATCTGTCGGGAGCTGGGGAACCGGCAGGTTTGGGAGCAGGAGGGATGAAAGGTTGGAATCCCAAAGCCAGGGGGGCTGCTCCATGGGCTCCCTGTGGGGCGGCACAGCAGCGAGAGCCCGAGCAGTGGGAGATGGGTGGGGGGCTGGTGGCACCCCAGAGCCATCATCCGGCTGGTCCCCCACGTGTAGCCCCACTTCCCTCTCACCTACTTGCCTGGAGACTCCCGTCCCCGGCAGGAGGAGGGATGGGGTTAAAACCATCGCCCCACCCCGGTGCTGCCGTGCCCCCCGGGTGAGTCAGAGGGCCGGGGGTGCGTGTTCCTGCTCCGCAGCTGAGGTGCCACGTCAGGGGGAGCGGGTGTAGGCCCGAAGGACACAGCTGCCTCCTCTCCGCGTCCTCTCACTGCTCCTCTCTTCCTTCTGATCTGCCTCATTATCTCCTGAGTCATCATCGCTCCCACCTCCGCTGCAGCCACCGCCGCCCGCAGCCGGCACCGCGCGGGGCTGGAGCTGCCGAAGAGGCGAGGGAAGCTGCGGGCTCCGGAGTGTGACCTCCCGGTCTCTAGGGGTGTCCCGGTGATTGGGGACGGGGAGCATCTTCCCTACACATCCTGCTGGACGCTCAGATGGACACAGGGGAGTGTGGCTGCTCCTGCCCGGCAGGGAGAGATCCCTGGGCACGGTGCTTGTCTTGCAGTGATGCTTTTGGGCTGGCAGTCAGGCTCCGGTGTGCCAGGCAAGGCTGCAAGCTGCTTCCCAAGCCCTGCACGTATCAGGAACCAGGAATAGAGCTGGTCTGCTCGCTGCTGCCCCAATAGGTCCCGATCCAGCTGCTGGCGTTGCTGAACACACGCTGGCATCTTGCAGATCCTGGGTTTGGCATGAGCAGGCTGTGGTGGATCCAGGACACGGCTGTACTCCCCAGAGAGCCTGAGGCATGCTCGGGGATTTTGCCTCCGAAGGTGTGGGGATAAAGCAAGGCCAGGGCTGGCTCCATTTTGCTGCTGGGATGAGAGAAACAGCTCCGAGCTGAGCGGAAATCCGAGGAAGTGCCTCTCTCCCTCCCCGTGGCACTTGGCAGCCTCTTCCCAGCATTAATTCCTCTTGCTGCTACCAATTTGTGGCTTATTAATTCTCGTTTGAGCTCTCCTGGCTTTCTCTTGCAGCCGCCGCTCCGCTCCTCGTGCTGCCTCTCCCTGGCAGCCCCAAGTGCCCACAGTGGAAGTGCTCCAGGGGGATGGCAGCCCCCACGTCTCCTCCCGGCTGCGTGGGTGCAGCAGTTTAGGTCTCTTGTCAGAAGGTGTCTTCTCCCAGATCTGGGAATGTCTCCGTGGCTCGTCGCCGGCTCGACGTGACCGACGGCGGGCTGAGCTGTGGTGGCTCAGAGCCAGGCTCTGTCTCGCGGGCTGTTCTGGAAGTGCCCTGGGTTAACCTGTCCATCACCCACAGATTTCCGCAGATCTGGGCCTGGGCTCTTCCCCCATCCCTCTCTGCTTTGTGCTTTGCCTCCATGGCTAAATAACTAGGTCAGGAGTCCTGGAGGCCGGGGCGCAGCAGCCGGGTGGGTGGTCATCTCCCATCTGCTTCCACCCCCTTTCTTCCTTCTCCTCCTTCTTGGCAGGAAGACCCTCCAGCCCCCTCCTCTTCCTCAGGACTGCAGAGGGGTGAGAGCTGCCACATCCATGGGCTGATCAAGCCTGTTTTTCTGAATACGAAGGTATTTCCAGGCAGTAAATGGATTATGGCCCTACAGCCGGGCTGTGAGCTGTAGCCAATTGAGCCAGCGGCTGTGGAGAGCCTGTCCTGGTGGGAGCATCCCTTGGGTACAGACAGCCCTGGAGAGGGTTCCCCGCCCCCAGCACTGGTGTGGCACTGGGGGATCTGGTGGGGCACGGCTGGGGTGCCGGTGGCCATGGCCATGGCAAGTGGGAAAGCGCTGGAGCTGCGTGGGAGTCACCGAATTGGTGCAGAAGGTAACGAGCAGCTGAGTGACAGCCACGAGAGCCCCCCGGGGCCAGCCACACGCTGCCGGAGGGTCGGGAAATCAAAGGCTTGGGAAAACTGATGTCTGCAGGCTGTGAGGAGAAAGGCTGCTCTCGGGAGGAAGGGCTCGGCTGGGGGCGATGCAAAGGCCACCTGCTTGCAGCGCCCTGTGCCAGCGAGGAGCTGGGTGACACTGAAACAGCTCTGTCCCTTGAAGCGCTTGGCTCCCGATGCCTCAGTTTCCCTCCAAGGGGGCAGAGCTGCAGCCCCCAAGGGTTGTGGGGGTCCCGCGGCAGCATCCGGTCATGCCGGCAGTCCCTGGGAAGGCGCCGGCATCCCGCCGGCAGCGCGGCTGCCTCCGAACAGGCGGCCCTTGTGCGGCGGGGCCGGCGGGCGGCCCTGACCCCCCGAGGGGAGCGGGGAACAAGGGCGGCTGTGTGCGCCCATGGCACTGCCTGGCCCGCTGCCCTGACACGCATTCCCGACACGGGCAGCGCTTTCCGGGCTGCCGGCGCTGGGATGCGCAGGGAGGGGTGCTGGCTACTATAAGGGGCTTGTTGTGGGGTTGAATTTTCTTTTTTTTTTTTTTTTTCCTTCTCCTTTTCCTTTTTAAAAATTTTATTAGCAGCCTTTGGGTGTCTTTTTGAGCAATTAATCTGGGTCATGACATTCGCTGAGCAGATCGGAGAGCCCGGGGCTCATTAGCACCCGGCCGAACGTCGCTGGAGAGATGCTCTCGGCAGCTCCGCGGCTCCGCCTGCTTGTTATTCCGGGCGAGTCGGGGGCTGCGGCAGCTCAGAGTCCCCTCAGCAGAGACCCCACCGCACTGCTGCGGGCAGGGGGGGCCCTGCGGGGTGGCCGGGGTCCCCTCCTGCTGTGGCAGTGTGGCCAGAGCAGCCGGTGATGCTGTGCTGGCACTGGGGTCCCCGGTAATCAGCAGGCAGCACCGTGCTGCAGGGCTCAAGGACTTTTGAGGGTCTCAGCCTCCCTGCTTCGCCTTTGGATTGACTTCATTCCCTTTCCATCAGCTGCTGGAGTCCTCAGAAGTGACCTGCAGCTGCTGCTGCGTCGGCACCAGGAGCGGTGTTTGGTCCTGACAGCCATTTGTAGGAGCTGGTGCTGCTCCGCTCCCCTCTCCTGGCTGGGGAAACTGAGGCAGGAGAACTCACCTGGCCCAAATCCACTTGCCCACCCTGCCTGTTCCTGCCAGCAAGGGAGGAACCATCTCTCCTTGGTCAAATCCAGCCCAGCTGCCATAGGAAATTGATTCCTTATCCAGAAGTCACCTCCAGCTCATGGACGCTTCTTCTGTGGTTTTGGCCGGATTTTGCTTTGGGTTTCCACAACGCCCCACGGCCATGAGCTGCACCCAAGCTGCAAGCCCTGGCCTCGAACCCTGCCAGGGTTTTCACCCCAAGCCTCAAGCCTTCACCCCATCCTGCTGCCGACCTCCTGCACGGCCCAGACCCGTCCACAGGCCTGGAATGGCGAGGAAGCTCCCCGTGCCTGGCTGGCTGCGGCGCAGCATATGTGCTGGGATCTGCTCCCTGCCTGCTGTTTATCCGCTTCCTTCGAGTTAACTTATGTTTCCATCGCTGCCCATCTGTCTCCTTCTCTTCCTCTCTTCTTTCCACTCCTTCTGTGCTGGCAGGCGCCGCCAGAGCGCAGGGTCCCCATCCCCAGCAGCTCGGGGTGACCACGGGGAGTGACAGGCGTTTTGCTTCCCTCCACCGCTCCTGTATCCCTGCAGGGCAGTTTATGGGGGGATCCCGGTGTGGAGGCATCCAAGGCTGAGCTTTGGCAGTTCCTTCCATCCACCATTAGATCCAGAGGTAGGAATTCCGTCTGGAGGATCCCCTCCATCCATTAAACCTGAAGCCGCTGGGGCTGTGTCGGTGCTGGCAGCTCCCTCTCAGCCTTCCACTCCCTCCCTTCCTCCCTCTTCCTCTGCTCTCTTCACTCCCCAGGCTCAGTGACGTCGCTCCCATCCATCCTGTGCCGAATTTGCTCTTCAGATGTCTGCGCCTTCCCAGCTCGCGGGAGGGAAGCCCGGCCCCGCTCCCACCCGGAGCCCGGCTATTAGGGATACCCAGGCTTCTTCGGGAAACACAAAGGCATCGAGAGCCGGAGCCAACATGCACCTGCTTTTCTTGCTGCTTCAGAAAGCCCTTGTGGCTGCTGCCTCCCACTTCTCCAGCTTTTATTTATAGTCTGTCTTGCTCGAGCTGGGGATTTTTTCTCTCTTTCTTTCCCTCTCCCCGGCGCAGCTGAGCTGCTGAACTCGTAGCGCTGCGGAGAGGCTTCTCCCTTGGCTCGGCTGCACGGCCATGGAAAAGGGACCGGGAAAGAAATTGGATCCCCACAGGAGCATCCCAGAGCCTCGTCACCGTGCTCTTCGTCAGCGCTGCTCGCCCCTGTGGGTGGCCGGGGGGGTTGTGCACGGAGTCGCTGCTGGTGGCCGTGACCCACATTTGGGGCTTTGCTGGGTGCTGTGGGCACGAGTGGCATCATCCTCGCTGTGGCACCAGGCTCTCGGGGCTCCTGCAAAGGACAGACCAGGCCCTGAGGAGGGACATCCCTCCAGCGGTCTGTGCTGCTTGTCACATCGGTTTGGTGACATCAGTCACTTGCCTGCTGGGAACTGGGCTGAGACCCAGCAAACTCGTGCCACCCATGGGCCTTCAGGGAGGTGCTGGGCAGAGATGGGGCTGGTGTTTGTCTCTTTGCCAGCACTGTGCCCTCCCCCGGCAGGATGTCCCTGTGCCCAGGGATGTGCAGAAGAGCCCTCAGCCAGGGGACACCAGCATCACCCACCCTGTCTGGCACCACTGTCAGTGCTGTAAGAAGCTCGGGGGCTGGGCCCTAGCCATTGCTGTTCCATGTGGAACACTGCCAGCCTGCCACGTCCCACAGGGAAGCCACTAAGGGCTGTAGAGGGTCACTGAAAGCTGGGGTCCACCACGGCCACCCTCTGCTCCTCCCGGGGAGGAGGTGGCCAGGGGACGCGGCAGGCAGGAGGGAGGGGAGAGGGGGCTGAGGACCGAAATAACAGCCAAAAATTACAAAATAAAATCCAATCACAAGGCAAGAGGCTCACCATCTGCCGTGTGGGTGCCGGAGCAGGAGCCACCCGCCAGCCCCGCGCCGCTGCCGCAGCCCGGGCACCGCCGGTGCCAAGTGACTCGGCACCAGGAGGGGAGGATGTTCTGGGGACCCTCGGGGCTTGACCCCCCGCACTCCAAAACCTGCCCCGGGGGGAAAGCCAGGGGTGAAACCCCCACCCCGAGCGCAGCTGCTGGCAGGAGCTTTGGGCAACCCACGGCCGCTGGGGTCAAACCCTTCACACCTCGGTGTTTCCTCGGGAAGGAGGAAAATCCAGGTGGAAGCGGAGACTCTGTTCCACGAGAGCCACGTTTCCATGGCACCCAGCGGGGATGTGGGGATGTGCTTCTCCGCGGACCTGATGCCTCGTGGGGTCCGGCGGCACGGCGAGGGGAGCCCGGGGTGCCCCTCCACCACGGGCACGCCGAACCGCGGCACCCAGCCAGCCGTGCCCGCGCAGAGGGTGCTGCCCAGGTGTCCCCAGACGGACACAGATGCCACGACATCCCAGGCAGAGTGCAAGCACCGTAAGAGTGACGTGTAAGCACCGAGTGCCACCCCCGAGGTGTCGCCCCCGGGACGCCGCCGCACCGAGGCTGTGCCAGGAGCACCGCGTTCCCAGCTAACGCCGTATTCCCAGCTAACGCCGTGTTCCCGGCTAACTCCCTGTTCCCAGCTAACGCCGCGTTCCCGGCTAATGTGGTGCCGGCGCGGGAGACAAAAGCGGCATTACTCACTGCCGGGGAGGAGCGGCTCAGAGCATTACTCAGCCCCGCCGGCAACCGGGTCTATTCTTTGTGCATCAACCTGGGGGACCGGGGAGGAGGAGGAGGGCAGGGGATGGGGGACTCATTTTTCCTGCGGAGCAATGACCGCCCACTCCTCTGCAGCCCCCTCCTTCCCCCGGTGTCACTGGAGGGACGTCAGCCGGGGGGG
>VXAZ01008308.1:1328957-1344875 GCA_013399875.1 Gymnorhina tibicen | reverse complement strand
GGGGGGGGGGGGAAGGTCGGGCGGGGGCTGTGCCAGTGCTGGTGCCTCCGGTTCTCCGTGTGCCGCTTCCTCAGGGCTGACTGGAGGTGTCTGATCCGAGGAGGAGGTGGAAGAGGCTCATGTGGCCTTGGGTCGTGACCTCCTGCACTCCCCTCCTCCAGGTATCTCCAGGTGGCTGGCAAAGGATGTCCCCGAGCCCTCCAGATGCGGAGCACAGCTGGGGCTGGGGATTTTGCTGGAGTGTCTGGTGGATCTGGGCACAGCTCCATGCAGGCACTGGCATCATGCTGGTGTGGAATTTTCTGGTGAGCCAGGTGCACGCATTGCCCCACTGCTGGGGAGGGTAGTGAACACTTTGCCCCCCTCCTGGGGGGGGTTTATTCCTGGCTTAGAGAATTTTTTAAGTAGCTCTTGGTGAGGTTGATGCTGGGATGGACG
The DNA here is from genome assembly GCA_013399875.1 of Gymnorhina tibicen. Classification (NCBI taxonomy): domain Eukaryota; kingdom Metazoa; phylum Chordata; class Aves; order Passeriformes; family Artamidae; genus Gymnorhina; species Gymnorhina tibicen. The sequence goes on along the minus strand of VXAZ01008308.1, from coordinate 1,344,437 downwards.
GACGGATGGATGGATGGATGGACGGACGGACGGATGGATGGATGGAGGCACTAATGGAAGAACACTGGAGAGGGAAGGCTGGGGTGAGGGATGAGCCTCTGGCAGATTTGTAGCCATGGATGCTGCTTCTTAATGGAGGAAAATAATCAATGTGGGCTGAAGGGGGGAAGAGGATTTTAAGTGGGGGAGGACATCGCTGCCCTGGGTTGGGAGCACAGGCATTCCCATGGATGAGGGAAATGAAGGGGGACAACATTCCCAAAGGCATGGCCATGAACAGGAGCAGAATGTGGGGTGGGGGAGGATGCAGGAGCAACAACAGCCCTGATGGGAAGCACCTGGAGCCTCCCAAACCCGGGGGAACCCCACAGCTGCAGAACATAAAGCTTTAAATAGGGGAGGGGAAGCCCTTCCAGCATTCCCTCTTCTCTGCCCTGGCTCCTGCCCATGTTGGTGACCCCGTGGCTCTCAGGTACTGGCAGCAGGGCTGGGCTGTGTGGTGGGGTGCTTGTTGCAAGAGGATGTCCCCTCCCCCGGGAAACCATCCTTGGTGTGTGCATTGGGATAGAGTTGGCAGAGTCCTATCCCCAACAGGACCTGGATTTCTGTGTGTGAGGTGGGTCAGGTGGGGATTCTGCTCTGAGCTCCAGGGAATGCAGCCTGGGGGGCTCTGGGCATGGAGTGGCTGTGCCGGTCTGTTAGGGGAGTCCTGCTTCTCCATGGCTTTGTTATCGGCAGGAAAACGTGCTGGTGTTGCTCGGTACACAGGGAAATCGTTTCTTGCTCAGTTCCCAGACACAAAGGGTAATTTTGGGCTGGACCAGACCTTTTCTGGCTGGTTCAGCATTGCAGCTCCTGCTCGTGTCTGTCCGCAGGGTCCGTGCTGTGCCCTGGCAGCCGTGTGTGTCTCCACGTGGCTTTGCAGGCACTAATGAACATCCCCCGTGCTGTGCTCCCTGCTCCCGGGGAGGAAAACCTCGTTATCCAGGGAGATGGATGCAGTGGCGTGTTCCCGGAGACCCCGTGGCAGAGCCAGGCTCTTGGTCTGGATGCCTGGGTTACAGAGGTGCCCGGCGAGGTGCTTTTGTTCCAAAATCAGTGGTGAATTTAGGGGATTCGAGTCCCACCACCCTGCTGCAGCACCCCTGGGGGTCTCCTTATTCTCTGCATTCCTCATGTTGCTCCTGTAAATGCACCCTCAAGCCTCTACAAAGCAATTAAAACTGCAGCTAGCCATAAAAATTAATTGTGCCGTGCAATGCTGCTCTCTGGCCAATGAGCTCGTCCCCACCTGACCCTGGTGGGGGGACCCCATCCCCATTGGAGCCCCTCCGAGGGGGGGACTGGGCACCTCTGCATGTGGTTGCCCCAGCAACTGTCAGTCTCACGCAGCATCCATCACACCCAACATTTCGGAGCCGTTATCGCGCCTTGGGCGCCGCGGTGATGGAGCGGTGCCGGGGGATAAGCGTCACCCGCCTCACCTCGCTCTTTATCTCGCCGTGGTCATAAATATCTGCCGGCTCCTGCGTGTCCCCCCTGCTCTAATCCCCTCCCGGTGCTGCTCACGGGAGGAGCTACCCGAGCACAGGCCTGTGTCCGGAGGAGACTCGGCAGAAAACCAATTAGGAGTTTTCGAAGCGCGGTGTCGTTAATTGCCTCTATCCTTGCAAATTAACAAAGCGTCGAGGCCATTGTTTGACTCTGCCTGTGCGTGCGTGGCCTCGGGTGCGGCCCGGGGATGTTGGAGGGAGTCTGAGGGATGGGAAGGGTTGTGGGGTGATGGGGAACTGCGGGTTATGGAGCCAGGAGTGTGGCTCATGGGCGCCCAGCTGCTCTTCCCGCTCCTTGTCCAGCGTGTCCTTGTAGGGCAGAAAGAGCTCTGAAAACTGTCCCAGCTCTTTCCTCTACCCATTTTTTTTCCCTGCCTTTATTCTGCTTTCCCCGTCGCCTAACACTTGACCTTGCTCGTGCTGGGGGGTTCCTGCTCCTTTTCTGAGTCTGCACCATCCTTGATCTGTTGCTTTGCATCATTTAAGGATTTAATTTTAAAGGCAAAAATATGTTGTTAAAATAGGGCTGAGTTTTTTAATGCTGCCTAAAACAAAGCAGTTCTGAGGGTCGGAGCTGCAAGTGTCTGGGGATGGGCTGGTTTATCCCAGGAACGCTCAGTTCTCCTTAATTAATTTGTAAGGCCTTCTCTCATGTTTTTACACAAAACACCACGGTTTTGGCTCACAGCATCCCTCCCGAAGGGAAGCCCAGCGTGGGGCTGTGGAAGACACCCGCCCAGCTTGGAGTGCTGTCCTCATCCAAGGTTTTGCAGGGGAAGCCTGGAATAAGCGTGAATCAGCCATTCTCTGAGCATAAAGCAGAGCGAGCTCCAGCATCCCCCCCGGGGGCTGCCTGGGATGGCTCCCTGCCCGCTGCAGGCAGCTTTCTTGCAGGGAATGCATCATTCCCTTGGACCCCCTCAGGCAACCAGCTGTGAGTCTCCAGATTCCCCAGTTTCGATGACGACAGTGTGGGGAATTTGGGAGCAGCGTCTCCTGCCCTGTCTCGCTGTTCTGGTGATAAAAGGCAGGTGACAGTCACGGGTGTTTTGGGGTAGGAAAACATGCAGGGCAGTGCTGGTGCAGGGAGGGGGTTGCTCTGCCTGCCCCGTTCCCAAAGGATGCTCAGGCTCTGTGAGGCTTTCCCAGCTGACCAAGGATGTGTTGGTCCTTTCCCTTCCGTGGCTTGCTCTCCGGTGGGACCGACCCCAGGGACCAGAGCGGTGCTGGTGGGTCCCTGCAGGTGTTTTCCTGCATGCTCGGCTTTAGGTTGCAGGGATGCTCTGGCTGTGCCTGGAGCTGCATCTCCTCGTCAGCGCCTCAGAGGATGCTCATATATTCAAATGCTTGTGCATCTCGGCGAGGCTTCGAGGAGCCGGGGCTCTGCACTTGTTCCTGGGAAAATAAATAAAGAAATAAATCAAATCATCTGCTGGGATTTTCTTGCTCCTGTTTTGCTGGTGGAGGAGTCAGGCCGGGGTGGGAGAGGGAAAAGCGGATGGTGGCGGGGGGAAGGAAGGAGCACGTGGGGATGGGGTGGTCAGAGGAGGGTTCCTGCCGTCTGGGCATCTCCCGGTGAGGTCCCAGGGGCCGGAGCGAGAGCCCGGGGGCCGGAGCAATGCCCCTGCAGAGGCTGCGCTGCCTCGCAGAGCCTCGTGCAAGGCCACCGTGTCCTTGTCAGCGGGGGTGACGCAGGTACGCGTGGCTGCTGCTCTCCCCGTGGCTCCGAGCTCCGTGTCACCTTCCCCGCCGCGCTGCCGGGAGCCGCGGCCGTGCAGCCGCCGAGCGGTGACCGGAGCGGTGCCGGCGGAGCCGCAGCACAGCAGGGAACCGGCATTTATTTGCTGCGACAGCTTTGCAACAGATTCCTTGGCGGAGCTGACTGCAAACTGCAATCCTAAACTGTCGGACGGCTCCTTTTTCCAGCCTGGGAGTGTGAGAAACAAATTTGTTTGGGTTATAAAAACATATTAAAAAGCAACACATTTTGTTTTGCAATATACATAGTTCTTCATGCCAATTTTTTTTTTTTTTAAATGACTGCCATTCTAATCCCTTCCAGACAAAGACGTTTCTTAATAACTTTTTGTGGAGGTAATTGCTGGGGAGCCGTTTCAAAGTGGCAGGCAGGGAGCTGTGGGTTGCACAGCTGCAAGTGATGGCTGTGCATTGCTCAGGTACGCAGGGAGGAAGGATCAAAAAAAGCTCCTGGGTGTCTCTAGCTTTGAAAAGGTTCCATACCTGGTGATGCCTGACACCAGGATGTCTGGAACAACACAGGAAAGTGGCTTTTTGCTCATCATGTATGCCCAGATGGTTGGCGTCTTGATGTGCATGTGCTCTGCGGTTCTCCAGTGGTTCAATGGCTGCTTGGCTCTTCCCAGATCCTGGGTTTGGAGTGTCTGGCTCTGAGGAGCATCTTATCAGTGCCAGCAGCTTCCTCTCCCCCTGGACCAGGGGATAGCAACCTCCTGAGTGGCATCCAGGTAACTTCAGGACCTGCAGCAATGGGTTTCCCTGGTAGCAGCAATGTGTTAGGGATCCCCGGGAGCTGCAGGTGGGTTTGGGTCCCAAACCACTTGGGATTCATCAGCTCCTTATCCTCGGGCTGATGATTGTGATCCATCCTGAGGTCTCCCCAAATCCCCTTTGGAAATGAGGGGGTCGAGACTTGTTTGTCCAAGTTGGTGTCAACTGCTCTTCAAATCAAGGCAAATATGTGTGGGTTATTTTTTTAAAATGGCACTGTTTGATGTTTGATGTGTAATTAAAATGCTCCATTTAATTACACAAATACCAGAGAACCTTCAGAAACATGACTGTTTTTCTATATTTACTCCCCTTTGTGTTTTTCTTAGTGACTGGAGCTCCAATTAAAACAACCTCCCCTATTAAACTGTTGGCTCTTAAACCCAGGAACTAAAAATGCAGCAAGACCACCGAGCTGCCCTCCCTGCCCCCACACCTTTACCTTGGACTGCTGCCTCTGCATTGCTTTGCTCCCTGAGAGCTTCTCGAGGCACTTGCTGGAGCTGGTGGCACTTGACTTTGGCTTTGCTCCATCATTTCTCCTACCTTGTGCTAAAACTCGCTGCCTTTGGGCAGAAATATGCCCAGAGCAGCCCGATTAGGGTGGAGGGATGGGTTACTATGGGGATGGGAAGGCATGTGCAGCAGGTTTTCTCCCACCCTATTAATTTGGGGAGCCTTTGGAGGTGGTTTCATCCCAAAAAGCCCTTCTTGATGTGCCTCCAGCTGGGAGCTGACGCTTGCTGTGGCGGGGCTGGGGGGAACAGCTTGCTTCCACTCCAAACATGTCTGTGCCATCCATGCGTTTGCAGTATAGGAACAATAGCCGGCCTGCCAAGCTAAACACGAGCTGTTCCCCAAGTTATTGGCATTTTGCTTTTTGCCAAGGGTCTGGAGAGGAGGCGGGTAAGCAGCCATCAGCTCTGAGCTGCAGCTCGGAGCCGGGAGAGGGCCTGTGAGGGAAACCCCTTCCGATCGTCCAGGTTGAGGCAGCATCAGCAGCTGCGGCTTTGTGCCTGCGCTCGGGGAAACTGAGGCACGGGCCCTCGGTTTGTATGTGCTGGGTGCCCCCAGGGGCACCTCCCTGCCCTGCCTTGCCCCAGCTGCCGAGCTCGCCCCCCCGCCCCGGCACTGGGCCTGCTCCCGGCTCTGTTTAACGGGGAGGTAATTTCCCAGAGGAGCCTCAAGTTGCCTTAATGCGAGCTGTCAAAATGATGTACAACTGTGCCGGGCTGCCTCGCTCCCCCTGCCTCTCCGATGATGCTTTTGTCAAAGATCCTTTCTGAGATGCTGTTTTGACGGGGTGCTAATGGCTCCTTCCTCGTCAGGCACTCGTGATGTCCCCAAACGTGCCGAGGGGAAGCTGCTGCTTTCTGTGATAATTAAGAAAAATGATAATAACAGGTTTAAAGGAGAGCAGCTGGGGGTCAGTGCCACCGGGTGTGTTGGCAGCTCAGTGATGCTCACAGCCTGCAAAGGCCAGAGGTAGCATCTCTGCCGTGGGTTGGGATAAAAGGTTTTTGGGAGCCTTTGGCATCGTTTAGTTGCACCTCCGAGGGTTTGCTGGGGGCACGGGGATGGGGCAGCCCCCAGAAATAGGGAGCTGGCTCAGCTCATCTTAATAAATGAGAGGTTAAAAATAAAAATCAATAAATACCAGATTATCAAGATGGGATTAATATAAATTTTAAACACCCCCCAACATCAGTAATGACCCAGCGTAGCCTAATGAGATTGGGAGCCTCAGCAATCAAGGCAGAGGATTAGAGATGATCAGAATAAATCCCAAATGATGAGGGACGTTGCCAAAGTCTATCCTTGGAAGACCCCACTGGCATGGACCTGATCCTGGGGGATGCTTGGGGCTGACTTTGCTCGACCCCAAGGCTGGGTGATCTGACCTGGAGTGGGTTTGGGCACAGGCTGCAGCTCTTGGTGCCCGCTTGGGTTTTGGGGCCCAAAACCCTGTGAACACCTCACTTTAGCACACCATGGTCAAATGCCACCTGTCTGACAGCATCCTGTGGGTTCCCACCTCGACCACTGATGCCTCAGACTTCAAGCCTAGATCAGGACACTGGGGCACTTGGACATTGCCTAAAACCAGTTTGCCCACAGCCCTTGGATAGCACCAACCATCTTCTCCTACCGCCACCCATGGTCTCCAGCTGTGCTCTCCCTTCCCGGTTCCCAGCTTAATCCCCATGCGTGTTTTTAATGCCTCTGCATGTCTCTAAGCTCCTCTATACCCAGAAGCCAAATGCTCCTTGTAGGATTCAGATGTCTCCCCTGTGGATTAGATGGGATGGCTGCAAATTCCTTGTAATTTGCTCACACGGGGTCTATTATCTGCTCCTGGGAGGCACGGGAGGAGGGGGCTCAGGGGTGGCCCTCCTCTGTTTCCCATCTGTGTAACACTGGGCCAGGGGGGATTTTAGCCAGTGATCCCTTGTCGGGGCTGTGATTCAATTATTCCCCACTGCAGCCTTGCTGGTGGCCACGGGGCAGCCCTGGCATTCTTTCCTCGTGTGGTGTGGTGGAGGATGGCCCATCCCTGTGCCAGGCAGGGCTGGATCGTGACCTCCCTGTTCTGTGCAGGGCAGGACCACAGCATCCCCAGCCCACCCAGGGCTGGACCATGGCCTCCTTGTCCCATTCAGAGCTGGACCAGAGCATCCCCATCCCACTCAGGGCAGCCCCGCTGAGCTCTCCTACTTCCCAGGTTAGCTGGTCCATCAGCTGCCCGTGCTATTAAATATCACTGCTGCTTAATTCAGGTGCCTGGGATGCAGGGCTGCAGGCTGGATTTGCTGATTCAGGAGGTTAAGGGAAAATCCTTTCTTTTATGGAAAAAGAATGGGAGCTGGCCAGAAGCAGGGAAGTTTTTGGGAGGGAAGGCCTTTCCTGCCAGGGATTTCTAGCTGATCGGGGCTGCGTGCTCCAGGAGTTTGATCCCTGCTGTCGGTTGTCTCGTGTCCAGCAACTGGACAACAACTGAGTTGGTGTTTCAGGTCCTCGAAGGTGTTTGCCCTCTCCTTATGGATGGAGGGATGGACAGCATCAAGTAAGGGCTACTCTGTGCCTCCCACATCTCGCCACGCGTGGTGGCATCCCCCCAGAGGCTGCCGCCGCCTTCCCGGGGCGGGGAGCCCGGATTTGTCTTTCTAATGCCTCAGTCAATGGCATCGATTGGGCTGGAGCAAAGGATCGATCGTAATTTGGTCGGAGGGCCCCGGCGCCGCGTGCGAGAGGAGTAATTAGAGCAGCAGAGGCGGCGCGGGCCGGCTGCCGGGAGGTCGGGGCGGCCGCCGGAGCCCATCGCCTGGGGAGGGACGGACAGGGAGGGCGAGGCGCTCCTCCGGCAGCCGGGATGCGCTTCCTGGCCCCCAAACCCCCACCCCAGGCTGGCAGGAGCAGGGGGGTTTGCACTACAAAGGGATGGATGCTGAAGCTGGGTGTTTTCCGAACGTGCTATTCCCTCTCCGCTGGAGCAGCCCCAGAGAGCAATTTTTTCCCAAGCTGGGTGGAGGTTGGGTGCTGGGAGGTGCCTGCAAGGGAGGGAACACACTGCTCTCCCCAAGAGGAGAGCGATGGGGGATCCTGGCGGGAGCTGGGTCTTGCTGCAGGTGGGCAAAAATGGGAGAAATTTCGCTGCAGCCCAAAGGAACGGCACCAGAGCCCTGAGCCGGGCTGCGGTGCTGAAGCTTTCCCGGCTCTCCCTTGCCCCTCCAGCCTGCAGCTCGCTGGCAAATCCCACCCACACGGCTGGAGCCTGTTGCTTTCCCCAGCCCTGCCTTCGCAGGGGGCTGCGGTGAAACAGGCTTTCTCCTCTTCTCCAGCAAGAATTATGGACCATCTGGATTTCAGAGGCAGCTGCTTTAATTGGAAGCTGTTCCTTGCAGTGGGAAAGGAGGGGGCTCGAGCCTGACAGACACCCCCAGCTTTGTCCTCCCGTGCTGTCCATGGGGGTGCTGGGGAACCACATCCCAACCGGGCCCGGGGGATGTTTGCACACAGCTGAGCTTGGGAGCATCCCTGGGGTGCTTCCCAGAGTTGGGTGGGTGGAAAGGAAGGCAGAGGAGGATGTAAACTTGGGGAAAAGGTCAGGCGTGCTATAAATAAGTGGCATCCGGGGAAAGAAATGTCAGTGTGCGGCAGTAGCGACACACCAGTGCCCGAGATGGGGAGGGAAATGTTGTTGTCTGGGGGATCAAATCCATGGGAATCAGGGCTGGGATGAGAGGGGAGGGGGCTCTCCCTGAGTTTGGTGGGTCAAAGCGTGGCTGTCGTGCTGCCTGGGTTGTTATTGGGGGTGCTCATGCAGCCAGGTGGGATTGGGGCACACATCAGCCACAAGCCTCCCAGGCTCTCAGCGCTTGGAAAGTTGTCCTGCTGCTGTCTGACAGGGAAAACAGGCTGGGGCTGAGGCTTTCCAGGACCATCCTCAGTGAAGGCAGAGAGATGGGGGAGAGCTTTTCATGGTCCTCCTGCCCGAGCTGGGAGCTCGTGGGTCAGGAGGACGTTGCAGGAGTGGGCGAGCACCCAGAGTGGGGGTTACTTTTTGGGATGGGGGAGCGTCAGCAAAGCAAGGTGCTGGGCTACCCATGCCCACAGCCCGCTTCAGGGCATTCCCTGGAGCTGTGCCGGCCTTCCAGAGGATCGAGGCGTGTTCCTGGGGACTGATTGCACATTTGTCCCCAAAGTGGTCTGACTCGATGCCGAGTCATCTTCCCGCAGCCCTGTGAATGCAGGCCTGATTGCTGCCTGGCAGGGAGGGAGCCCGGGGAGGGGGAAGCTGACTGGGAGCCAAGCCCAGCTGCGGGAAGCGATGCCGACAGCCGCTGCTCCCGGGCCGGGCTGGCTCGCCGGGCTGGTTTCAGTGGCAGCTGAGCACTGGCCAACTCGTCTTGCTGGTTTGTGCCCGTCTCGATTGAAGGGATGGCTTGGGGAGCTGTGTGTCCCGGCGGTGCAGGACCCCCACCTCCCCAGGAGAGCCCTGGGGGGCTGTCGCCTCTCCCTGTGTCCCCTGGGAGTGCCATGGCAGTAAGGGGTGACCCGGGGGGCCAGGGGTGACACAGGCTGGTGCCACTGTGTTTGGTGTTTCTGGATGGGGATTTCCTCCCCATGGCTGGCTGCAGTGTCACCTGCTCACTGCACCTTCATCCCCGGGTCTCTCCTGGTCCAGGGAGGGTGTGTGGGGAGGTTGTGGTGATGCCCTGAGCTTGGGGGCACAGGGTGCTGAGCTGGGATCCTCCAAAGCCACCTGCCCTGAGCACAGTGTGTCCTTCAGCCCTTCGTTGTGGCTTCTGGGCTGTGTCTGGAGGGGACACATGGAAGGGCCAGAGCCTCTTTTCGCTGTGCCCAGCCTCCTGTACGGGAGCAGACAGCTGGGAGGGCTGTGGCCTCGGGCAATCCTGTTACAGGTTGTCAGGCTGTTGTTTGCGGGAGGTGAGGATTTGCCCACCTGCTGCGGGGCAGGGAGCAGCCGGAGGGAGGCTGGGGCTGGAGGGACACGGGGGATTCCCCAAGAGGTTGGACTCTGCTTCCCCCATCCGTGATGTACCCCGGTTTTGGGGTATACCTGGTACGGCCATGGGAAAAGTGATCCAGCAAGGCATGGTCTCCGGCTGTTGGGTTCTCAGGGGCCACCCTGAGCCCCCTACCCAAGATGATCACTTTGAGGGAGGAGAAGAGCAGTAACTGGTGTAGCCTGGGCAGGGAGGTGCGAGGCTGCAGACCCTGCAGCCATCATCTTCTCCCCTCGAACAAAGGCAGCTCTGAGCCTCCCCTGCTTCTTGGCACTGCACAAGAGATCCCTTCTCTCCGGCAGCAAAAGCCTTTTCCAAGCCCGGCCCCCCTCCTCGGCAGGGCTGCAATGCTCTTCACTGCCCTCGGCCAGCCCAGCCTGGCACCTGCCTGCCTGTCTCTTTCATGGGGTGCTCTGGGGTCCAGCCGTGGAGGGGACCCCGACAGGCTTGTCCCCTGCTGCAGCAGGGCCAGCACGTGTCCGTGCGATTTTGGGGAGGGTCTCGCATCCCGGTGCTCCCTGCCTGGCACCAACAAGGCTCCCGGGGGAGCGGGGCTCAGGGACGTGCTGTGTGCATGGGGTGACAAACAGCCCCCCCAGTTAGGGTGGGACTGGGCTGGGGTGGGCTCTGGCCGCGGACATCGGGGAGCCCGGCACGGCAGCAGCAGAGAACAGGGAAAGGAGAAGAGCTCCTGCGCCGGTAATTACGGACGAGGTTGATGCCACATGATCCGGGGACGTCAGCAGAGTGTGTCACAGCTGATGGCATGCTGCATGTGCAGGGGCTGGAAAGGATGCCAGGGCGAGAGGTTGGAGCACCGGGACACGGCGTGTGCCCCGCAGTGCTGAGCCAGCCTGGCCGCCCGACCTTCACCGAGCCACCGCTCCTCCCCAGCCTGCCAGGGCGCCTCTGAGGTGGCCCAGCCTTGTCCCGCTCCCTCCGGGAGCTCAGCTGTCCGGCATGGCCGGATCCCCGTGCCTCAATTTCCCGCCGTGCAGGGAGCTGAGCAGCTGCCACGGCTCTGTGCCCGCCCCAGCAAGGAGAGCGGCACGCTCCTGGCTTTTCGGGGATGTTCTCGGGGAAGCCAAGGCAGAGTGTGGTTACTCATGGCGATGACAGTGCCGATGACAAGTGCCGCAGCCCCCAGGAGCACGTGCTGTGCCTGTGCTCCCGCGCAGGGAGGTGTGTTCCCGGTGCCAGAGAGCCCCAGTGAGTAATGGGGTGGGCGGCAGTGCTGGGGTGCCGTGGGGGGTGGGAGCGGCAGCGTAGAGCTGCCGGGCTGAAGGGGGCTGCAGGGAACGCTCTGTCATCCTTTTAGGATGGAGGAAGACCCCCACCAGCCCCAGGAGTGCTGGGAGGGGTGTGTCCCACTACGGGGCAGTAGGATGGGGGGGCTACAACAGCAGTGTGGGGACAGCCTGCCTTGTGTGAAGGGTGAGATGGGTCCCTGGGGAGCTCAGCAGTGTCCTGCTGCCCCTTGCTTGGGGGAGCGAACACCAGGTCACGGTGGCTGCCGTGGGTCTGGGGATCCCACCGACCCCCAGGCTGCATCTGCCCCAGCCAATATCCCACGGAGCAGCACAACACAACAAGGCTTCCCCTGGCTGGTGTTGGGACAGGGATGCTCCACGCCGTGCAAAGACATATTTTGGCTGGAGAAGCAGGTGATGAGATAAGGATGGGGTATCGCGTTACCACAGTCGGATCTTTCTTTGAGGTTAACAAGACAAGACAGACAATCGCTGCTGCTTGATCCAGGCAGTGCTGTGTGAGTGAGTCTATTAGTGGGCTGATGAGTAATTAGCTCCGTTGGAGACCTGCTAACGGGAGGAGAAAGTTGTTACCGTGACTCAACTGACCCCTCTTCACACAAGTTCCGTGTGTCTTTTCTGAAATACCACAGGTGGATTATTCCACGACTTGGATGTGCAGCCAGGAAGGCACGGCAGGATATTCCCCCTTGTTTGCCAGCTGGAGTCACGCGTCGGTGATGAGCCACGGTGAGGGGAGAGGGGACGAGGAGGGAGCGAGCCTAACCCCAGCTGGGCGTGAGTCGAGCCCATCTGCCTGCTCGTCCTTTGAGGGGGTTTGTTTTGGTGCTTCCGAGGAGCAGGCTCGCTGTGCGCGCAGCGACGCTGCAGGCTGGCTCAGCACTTCCATGCTCGGCTCCCGAGTTCTCAGTGCTCCTGCGGGCCCCTGCCCTGCTGCTCTTCCTCGCTGAGGTGGCAGGGATGGGGTGGGCTCTCCTGGTCCCTGCACAGAGAGGGGAGGAGGTGACAGCTGGGCCACGTGGGATGCTGTGAGACACCAAGTCCCACTTTCGGAATGTGGGCCGTTCCCTCCAAAGTACAGAAGGCAGCTCTCCCGGGAGATCAGGTGTTGTGAGACTCGTGACTCCACCATGCAAATGTTGGAGGCTGTGAATAATCATGTACTTGTGCAGGGAGACTCAGCCCCGCGTGGGTTGGAGCATCCCTCGGCCAGGTGGGAAGCAGCTGGGTCCAGATTCCCGCTTTCCTGGACTGGTCACCAGCAGTGAGGAGTCAGAGGGAGACAGGCAGTAATCCACACCCTGGCAAGTCCTGTTTTCAGGTCGGCCCCTCTCCAGTGTCGAGTATTTTTGCTGCCCCATATGAAGTCTGATCCAGAAGCTTGCTGCTCCAAGTGCTGGAATTCCCTGAGTTTCCAGCCTGAGTTGTAGCTCATTCTCACTTTTCTTGTGCCACTTCTCAACCCAAAACCTCTGTCCCTGATCCTGAGAGCCAAGTCCCAGGGAGACGGCAGCAGGGCTCAGCCAGGGCTGCGTCTCTCCCAGATGAATGTGTGTGATGGAGAGAGCTGCATCCCCCAGGTCTCCAGTGCTAATCTGAGAACTCCTGCCTCATCTGTCAGAGCAGTTTTCTTTAAAAAAGCAACGACATTTTTATCCCTCTTGTTAGGCAGAGCGGTGAATTTATCACCGGGCAGTTGTCAGTGACTCAGCGGGGCATGGTGGGCTCTGCTGGCCGGGGCTGTGCGGAGGGCAAGGGCATCCCTGGGTCAGCAGCACAACGCGCAGGTACGGCTCAGGCAGCAGAACGCTGCTGCCAGAGCTGCTCCAGCTGGCAACGGGAAGGGCTCCCCTGTGGGGCAGGAAGGTGCCAACTCCAGGGTGACCCGCATCCCGTGGGAACTGCGGTGCTGTGCCCTGCGGAGATGGGGAGAAGACGCTTGTGTGGGTCTGGGGGCTGTGCGGCTGATTTGGTTCCAGCTCATCCCCTGGCAGCCCCTGTCTTGGCACGGAGGGCTGCCCGCCGGCCTCCCACGTGCTGGGCAGGACGTGGCCATGGCCAGGGACCGGGGTGCTCCTTGCCTTGCCACTGCTTCCTTCGCCCGCTGCCGGCTCTGCCACCACAGACTGACGTGCAAGTACAAGGAGTGCCCTGCTCATGTAAATAAACCCAGCTATAAATAGAGAGGGAGAGAAGTGTGAAAACAGTGGGGAATGGATTTCATGAAACCAGCAAATTAGTCTGGAGAAACAAGGGTGTGAACTGACAGCCATGCTCCAACCCAAGCCCATATTTCCAGTTTCTTGAGGGATGTTGGTGGGGCCCCCGTGCTGGGCTCAGCTTGGGGATGCACACACTGGGATCAGGGCTGGGTGCCCCCATCCACCATGGGCTCCTGATGCCTCCTGGGTTGGGCTGTTACCACAGGTGCCATCAACGCCCTTAATTTTTTTTTTTTTCCTCTTTGAAATTGTGGCAAAACCCCAGGTAAAGACATGGAGATGATCTGACTGGTGACACGGACTCCAGCTAGACCAGAACACTTCGTCTCTGTCTGGCTGGGCGAGGGCAGATGGAGCTCTGCCAGCCTTGGGCTTGCTGCTTTGTAGGCGGTGAGTGATGGCTGGGATTTTTTGGGTGCTTTGAAGGTGGCAGGACCGGCGTGGGGAGGGTGCTGGCCAAGGGGCTCTGCCCTCTCGGCCACTCCAAACCAGACTTTCAGGAAAGAGGAGAGCAGCTTGGAGAGGAGAACTGCCCCAGCACAAGGGTCAGCCTCGGCTGTGCCAACCCCCCGTGCAGATCTGCAAGCTTTCACTTCAGGCCTCAGCACCAGGAGCTGAGTCAGGCTTTTATGAGGTCTTGGAATTTGCTAGGGAAGCAAACTTCCCGGAAGCTCGCGTGAGCCGGGGCTGGGCTGGGGGATGCTCTCGCCTCCTGCCCAGGGCCGTGCCAACATCTGATCCTCCGGGAATGTAATTCCGGGCACAAGGTGTGGGATGTTTCTCCAACTCCCACATCCTCTGCAAGAGTTGGGGTTTTTTTTGCTTCTTTCCTGAACGTGCATGGGAAGAGGTGGGAAGCCCAGCAGCTGCTCAGGCCTCTTCCCAGATACTCTCCCAATGGGCGAGGGGAAGAGAGTGAGTGCTGGGGACAAAATGTTGTGTCCCCCTCTCCGTGTGAGCCTGTCCCCTCCCGGGCTGGCTGTCATCTAGGAGAAGTTCAGTGGCCCATTTTCCATGGCTGGCACGCTCCTGGAGGAGCCAGCCCGGCTGTTTGCCCATCTGGCATCGCCAGCTCTTCGCAGGGAGGATGGGTGGGCTGAGACGGGGGAGCACAGGGGCGCTTCCTGCTTTCTGACCATTTTCCATTGAAATGCACCCCAATTCTCTCTTCTCAAGTGGGCTGTGCCCAGCAGGGGACAAAGGGTGACATGGAGCTGTCACAGTGGGCAAGTGGTGTGCAGCAGGAGCAGGGGAGGTGGCACAGGTGGTGCAGAGTGGCAGGAGGAGGTGGTACAGCTGGTGCCAGAGGTGGCAGTGGCGCTGAGCCTGTGCCAGGTGAGTGTGACACCAAGCTGTGATGGTGGCAAAGAGGTGACTGAGCAGTGCAGGGTCCTGGCAGAGGTGACAGCAAGCTGGTTCAGGGGGCAGGTGACATTCCTGTCCCAGGCTGGTGGGGCAGTGACCCTGGACCTCTGCCAGGGCACAGATGGTGGCAGCTGTGTTACCCTGAGCTGATGTGCGGTACAAGGCTGCAGTGGCACCAAGCAGCTGGCAGGGATGTGACCCTGAGGTGGCGCAGGGTGGCGGGGACAGATGGCACAGCTGATGTGGAGCTGGTGCAGGGGGCAGGTGGCTCAGCCCGTGGTAGGGAGGTGACCCTGCCTAGTCACAAACTGTCACTGGCGTGTTGGAGAAGTGGTGTACGGCAGCAGGGGCAGGTGGCAGAGCTGGGGCCAGGGAGGTGACGCTGCATCAGGGGAGGGGGGCACATCTGGGGACAGGGAGGTGATGCTGAACTGGTGTAGGGGGCACATGTGGAGACAGGGAGGTGACACTAAGGTTGTGCAGGGGCACACCTGGGGACAGGAAAGTAATGCTGAGCTGATGCAGAGGATGCATCTGGGGACAGGGAGTGACAGTGAGCCGGAAAGTGATGCTGAGCTGGTGTAGGGGACACATCTGGAGACAGGAAGGTGATGCTGCATCGAGGCAGGGACACATCTGGGGACAGGCAGGTGACACTGAGCTGGTGCAGGGGCACACCTGTGGATGGAGAGGTGGCACTGAGCCACTGCAGGGGCACATCTGGACACAGGGAGGTGACATGGTATCAGTGTAGGGGCCCATCTGGGGGTGGGGAGGTGACACATCTGGGGACAGGGAGGTGGCACTGAGCTGGTGCAGGGGCACATCTATGGACGAGGAGGTGGCACTGATCTGGTGCGGTGACACATCTGGGGACAGGGAGGTGACGCCGAGTAGGTGCGGTGACACATCTGGACACGGAGAGGTGGCACCGAGCCGGTGCGGGGGTACACCTGGACACAGGGAGGTGACACCACACCGGTACAGGGCACATGTGGGGACAGGGAGGCGA
>VXAZ01008308.1:1266254-1328723 GCA_013399875.1 Gymnorhina tibicen | reverse complement strand
CCAGCCCCGCCGAGCCCTGCCCGGCCACGGCCAACCCGGCCCGGCCCCGCCCCGCCCCGGCCGGGCCGCCCGGCGGGCGGAAGATGCTGCGCACCGGGGGCCGGTAGTACTATGATTTGGTATGTGGCCGCTTTGGTAGCAAGTGTGCTCGGCGCCCGCGGGCTGCCCGTCCAAGGTGAGTGCGGCCGCGGGGTGTTATCCGCCGGGATGAGCCCGGGAGGGGCGCGCCGGGGTCTGCGGGGCGGCGGCGGGGCCGCCTCTGCGCGTCCCCCCCCCTCCCCCGGTGTACCGGATGCGGCGGGGGGGATGCGCATGGACCGGGAGGGATGCGCGCACCGCGGGGGGGGCATCACGTCCCGGGGAGAGGGTACCGGGAAGGGGCTGGGGAGGACGGTAGGAGGGGAAAATGCGGCTCCGGAAGGGGTTTGCGGGGTTCGCGTCTTCCCCGCTGCCGGTGCGGGGACCGAGCGCTTCCCGCTGCGGCGGGGCGCTGGCGATTCCTTCATCCCCCGCTGCCGGGGGGAGCCGGGAGCGCCCGGCGCATCCTCCCTCCGCAGGCGCTCGGCGGGGTTGGCCGTGACCTCCCCGAGGGCAGCGGCTGCAGCTGGGGAAGTTCGGGAAGCCGCGCTCCCGGTGCGGCTGAGCCTCTGCCCAGGGGTTGGAAATTCCCTCTGGGAGAAGGCACGCGGGTGCGGGTCCTGGGGAGGGGGGCACGGTGTCCCCCTTGATCAGGGATGGGCTAGCTTTTCTCCGCATTCGGATTTCTTCTCTCATCCTGGGGAAGCGCCTGCGGCAGCTCCGGGGGGTGCGGGCAGCGTTTGCCCTTCCCTGCAAGGGTAGCCCGGCTGGGCAAGGAGAAATGCGGGAGGGATTCGTCGCCTTCCCCTGCAGCGCCCCGGCTGCGGGTTTGGGGGTGACTTTGCTCCCCCCGCCCCTCTCCCGCCCAGGAGAGGCTGCCCTCCTTCTTCCCCCACTGCAGGCTGGCTGCTGTGCTGGGGTAAACTGAGGCACAGGGTTGTCCAAGGTCAGGAGGGAGACGGCAGCAAGGAATAACCCTGATTTTCCTGCTCTGGCTTCTTTTCCTTCAGCTGCCGGCCCCCTCCCACCCCTCCGAGCCGTCCCTGCAGGTAGAGGGGAGCTGCCTGCCGCTGGTGCAGCACCGTCCCCTATCTCTGCCGCTGGTTCCTCACTGGGTGCGTGGTTATCCCTGCGTCCCGGTGGTCCCTACCCGGGATGAGACCCTGGAGCCGTGCCCTGGGTGTCACCGCACCCTGCCCATGGGGATGCGGTGGCTGCCGGCAGCAAGCGATGCCTGGCTGGCAGCCACCACCACTCCCCTCCCCGTGGCGTGGGGGACGCTGCCTTGCGGGGCACGGGTGGGCTGGGAGGGGGCACGTGCCGGGGTGCTGCAGCTCCCCCTCCCCCCCTCCCCAGTTCACAGTGCTCCTCGAGCCCACTGGGTCACATCTGTGCCATGCCACAGTCCCTTGTCCTCCTCGCCTGGCAGGTGGCTCCTTGGAGGCAGGGGGGTGTGTGTCAGGATGGGGCTGTCCTTTCGGGGGGATCAGGATGGGGCTGCCCCATTTTGGGGGTACGTAGCCCCTCTTCCTGAGCGGTGGCCGGCTGCTGCCCGCCTGCCTGAACTGCATGCTGCAGTGTGGTGAGGCAGCGTTTGCAGCAGCGGCTTGTACAGGGATGCTCTGACGGGGAGAGGAGCAGAGCGGCGAGTTCAGCACCCGGGAACTTGGAAATACCCTGGAGCCGCTCGGATGGGGCTCCGGAACTGGTGCCGGGGTGGGTGGGTGCCGGGAAGCCCCGGCACGGGGGTGCTGTGCGTGTGGAGCAGCGCGTACGTGATGAATGAGCGCGCCGTGAGTAATGCGTGGGTGGGTGCCGGGGGAGGGGGTGCTGCGGGCCGGCCTGGCCCCCGCAGGGACAGGGAGCCCACGGGACTCGCCCCAGCTGCTGCAACCCCTTGGTCCCAGCACTGTCCCGTCCTCATGGGGGGTTGTCACCCCTCATTGCTTGGGGACAGGGCTTCGGAGGAGAGCTGGGGCTCACCGTGTGCCGGTGCCCTCACCAGGGCTTTTCCTCTTGCCGTGGCCTTCCTCCCACACCGCTTCCTCCTTGCTGAGCTGAGAAGCAGCAGTGCTGGTCCTGGGCAGCCTTCTTGCCTGGCTCTCCGAGGGCTTTCCAGGCGTTAATCGGCTCAGAGAGGGAAGGAGGGTGCATTATCCCCTCTTATGGCATGGGGGAGGAGAGCCAGGACGTGACCGCGCCAGGAGTGGGTGTCAGAGGAGGGATCCGGCCTCCTGGCATTCCCAGCAGTGCCGTCACACCGAGGGGCTTTTCCTCCCTCTCCCACGAGTGTGACGCTGTGGCACCACACAGTGAGTGGGGATGCTCGTGGATCCGGCAGGAGGGTTTGCAGAGGGAGGATTCGGCTCTGCCAGCCCCTGGTGAGGGCTCCATTGAAGAGGTTCCCTGGACACCGCGGTGGGTGATACTCCCGGCGCTGACCTTGGCCGGTTGGAGTGGCTTGGGGTGGCAGTGCCAGCGCTGCATCCCCTGCTCGCTCCCGGCGCAGAGCTGTTGGGTTTTGCCTCTTTGGCCGTGGAGGAGTCTGGACCGGGAGCCGCTGGATTTGGCACGTGCGGCTTTGGCCCTGCTCTCTTCTGGCAAGGGGATGGTTTGGCACCGGGAACAGCCAAGGGCGTTGGCCGGGCTCCCATTTCCATCATTCCCTGGAGGTTTTCTGCTCCTCTGGACCTGTTGGATGGGAGCACGCGGGGCAGGGAGGGACGTGAGCGTCTCGGTCCATGGCTTGGCTTGCCGGAGGGTCTTTGCAGTGATGCTTTGCCTGCTCGGTTGCCTTTTGGCTTGGAAGATGCAGCTTTGCTGGTGATGGGTGAGCCCTGCAAGTTCCTCTCCGGAGCTGCGGCAGGGTGGGACAGCTCCCGTTCACCTCCGGTCCTCAGTCTTGGAGGTCGTGTCTTCGTGCTGGAAGAGGAGCCCTGCAGATGGGCGAGCAGTGGGTCCAACCCCGTGCCGACGGAGGAATCCTTCCCTCTCCCTTTCCCTGCGGTAGGAATCTCCCGAGCTGGGAGCCCTGAGCGACCAGCTGGCCTTTGGAAAAACAACTCCCTTCCTCCCGCTCCTCCGTGGAGAGGCTGGCGTTGGTGGGAGGGCTGCCTGAGCCAGGAACAGCGTGATTCAGGAGCTGCTGGCGGGCAGCTCGGAGCGCTGCCTGCATCCCAGTTTCCTGTTGGAGGGCTGTGAAGGCACCGGGATGGCACCCCCTGCTCCATGGGGAGGGCGATGCCAGCCTGCCCGGGAGTACTGGTGCGATGTGGGTCTGGGCTGGGGGCACAGCACGCTGGCAGCGCTGTCCAGGTGCAGGAGGTCTCCTCTGGGATGGGGTTGGTGCTCCAATTCCCACCACAGCTGCTCATTCGGCCCCGTGGCGTGCAGTGGGAGCTCACGGGGAGCGCACAGGTAGCTGCTGGTCGTTGCTGGGAGATGGTGCCTCCCACGAGGCGGCTGCCAACACCAGATGCTCAACACCGGGCTGGTGGCCATTAGAGGGAGGGGGCACAGGGGGCCCCCAGGTGGGAGTGGGTGATCTCAGAGAAGTAATTTTCTTTCCTGCTCCATCTCTGTGCCTCTCAGAGCACCAACCTGTGCTCCCCCGTGCTTGCTGAGCCGCTGCCCAGCCAGGCACATTCCCACCTGTGCCATTCCAGGGAGCAAGGACCCACCGTGGGGCTGCTGTGGGGCAGCATCCCATGCGTGCATCCCCCTTGGGATGCCAGGGCAGCTGCTTGCCTGCGCGGGGATGGTGGTGGTGGTGGTCCCACAGGACACCCCTTGTGCCCAGGAACGGGGTTCCGAGTCCCCATCTCGCTGTGCATGGGGCACCAAGCCGCCCCTCAGAGCTGCTAATCCTTCTCCTCCCTGGCCCCGCGTGACCTTGAGGCATGTCACTTGACCTGCGCGTCGCCCTCCATCCATCTGGAAAATCGGGTTTAAAACGCAAGAATCGCGCTGAAAGCCCAGATGCTGCTTTCCAGCTGGGGGAGGGGGTGAGGGCTGTGCTCCCGGGGCTGCCCCCCCACCGGGGGACAGGCGGGTGCTTTCGGGGGGCTCTGGGTACCCCATGCCAGGCAGAGGGACTGGGTTTGTAATGGGGGGTGCAACCCCCACTGAGATCTTTAGGGGGCTACGGAGGTGGGGGACAGGCGATCTCCCAGCACCCCACACCCTGCCCTGGCAGCCAAGGTCCCTGCAGCTCATTGTCCCTGTCCCCCACCCTGAGCTGCAGTCGCCCCCCTCTTCATTTCATGGCGATGGCTGCCTGCTCTCCTTCCCTGCTGGCCTCCATATGCCACGCTGGTGGCCTTGTCCTCAGAGATCCCTGCCATATCCCGCCTCCACCGATGTGAGCGGGATGTGTCAGAGCACATCTCGTCTCGGCTCAGCAGGGAGAAGAGGTCCACAGGCTCCGGGCCTCGTGCGTGCTCCCTCAGCCATCCCCATGGGGGGACAGGGATGGGGATGAGGTCCAGGGATGGGGGGCAGCATTGGAAATGGATAGTGGTGCCTCTGTTAGCAGGCTGCAAGGCGATGGTGGGTCAGGACAGGATCCCCTCTCTGCCCCAGGGCATGGGTGTCCGCTGTGCCGGGCAGGAAAGCCTTCCCAGGCGTTAATTCCTTTGGAAACCGCTCTGCCATGGCCATGTCCTTCTCACCAAGCACCTGCAGGAAGGGCCCTGCTTCAGCGAGTGCAGCAGAGATGCTGGATGCCTTCAGCTTCACCGAGTCCTGTGGCACCTTCTGCCTCTGCCCTGGGGATCGGAGGAGCTGGATGCCCAGATCCAGGTGAGGGTCTCCCCATCCTTGGCATCGCCATCCTGGGGAGCCCCGCGGTGGCACCGTCTCGGTGGCGGCAGCCTTTCCTCCTCTCCCTTTGGGATGCTGTTCAACTCCACCTCCGCATCTTGTATTCTTGCCTCCTGGCACGCGGCGTGCTTTTATTTTTCCTGGATCTGCTTGGATGACGAAGCCTGTTGATTACTTGTTTTTCTTTACGAGGCATCCCCCAGCTTCACGTGAGCTCCTGCACTGAGGCGGATTTGGGGGTTCGCATCCCTGCTGCCGCTCCCTGATGCTGACCCTGTTTCCAAACTGCAGGTTCAGCCTTGAAACCTCTCTGAACTTGGCTGGGAAAATCAAGTGGGTTTAAAAATACCCCGTCTATTTGTGCTCTGTTTCTTCTGGCGTCTGCGGGTTGTTTTCAAGCGTTTCCCTACAAATGTGGGGGTGAGAAAACACTTTGAATCGAGAGCTGCAGTCTCCATTGCTCGCTTTCTTCGTGGCCTGGACTTGGAAGGAAAACCTGGTCAGGGTTGGGACCGCAAGGTTGGTGGGTTGGGAAGTTGAGGAGACCCAAAGAGGGTCTTTGAAACATCTCCCCGTTGCTTTCCTGGCGCTCTGGCAGTGGGGACAGGAGGGCACGGGGCCGGTAGCGGCGCGGGTGGCAGCTGGGGAGAGCCGGGGGCCGGTTCTCCGCCGTGGCTGCCAGTCGGCCGTGCGCTGGGGAGGTGATGCTCAGCCGTGCGTGCAATTCCCCACCGGCCTTGCGATCAGACACCGGCGCTGCGAGCTGCCGGGGATGACCTATTTTCCTCCGCCCGGGCAGCCCTGGCCAGGCGTGGGTCCGGCGGAGCGGCTTGCTCGTCCCCTCCCCTCCCCGGGGACGTCACCCACTGCTCTGCCAGGGAGCCAGTCAGGGGATCCTGGAGTAGCGTGACTCCCTGGCGCCCATCCCCAGGGTGGCTGGGTGGCCTCTTGGGCAGCGAGCTTGCTCCAGCTGGGCAAACATCAGCATTCCAGGCTCCAGTTGGTGGTGGTGAGGTGCTGGAAACCAAGATTCCGTCCTGGTGTAGCCCAGGAGCTGGAGCGCTGGGGCAGGTGGGGGGCTTGGGAAGGGGTTTGGGTGCTGCCGCTTCCATCCTGTCCTGCTGGTGGGTAGAGGGCGTCGCTTTGAGGGTGACGAGGTGCTGGGGACCTGCTCGCTCGGGCACGGCGGCCGGGGACGCGCGTCCTTGGATGCTCTGGAGCGGCACGTGACAGCTGCTGTCCCCGATCGGCGCGGGAGGACCGCGGGCAGGGAGGGGGATCCAGCCCTGCAGCGCGGCCCCCCTCACCCTCCCGGATGGGCACAGCGGGGTCAGGACGGTTTCCCACAGCTCAGTGCCGGGGTGGCAGGGGAGGGCTGACACCGTCCCTGCTGACAGGGTGCGAACGGGAGCTGATGGGCGATGCGGCGCTAACGAGGGATGGAAAGGTGCAAGAGTGTTGTCGAGGCGGTGCAAAGCGCGTGTGGGGGTGTGCGTGCAACGCTGCACGTGTGCGCTCAGCAGTTCCCCCCGCCCCGCTGGGGTCCGGGCGGATCCGTGGCCGTGCAGGACCCCCGGCTCTGCAGGACCCCCGGAGCGGGGCCGGGTGCCTGCAGTGGGTGTGCAATGCAGCATCTGCTCCTTGCAGGCGGCTCACAGCTCTGCACCCCCCGGCCTCACCCACCGCGTGCCGCCAGCCAGCCCTCCCGGTTAAACAGCCGCCCGTGCCCGGTTTGCTGGGGGCGTGGGGGCTCAGGACGCGTGGGTGACCATCGGGCTGTGACCCTCTGTGGCGGCGCGCCTTGTGCGTGCCACGTGCGAGCCGTGGCCAGCTCTGCCCGCCGTCCTTCCCGCGGGGACACTCGGCCGGTGGGCCCGTGGGGTGGCACATCACGGGCCTCTCGCCGGTACGCGCTTGTGCCAGAGCCAAAAATAGCCGGTGATGCTCGGTGATGCTCGGCTCCCGCGGCGGGGAAGCGGTGATGTCACTCGCCGCCAATCACGGGCGGCCCCGAGGAGCAGCGCGGAGGAGTGGGAACGTGCTTCCCCGAGCATCCCTCCCCGAGCATCCCCCCCGGAACAGCTAGCGGCCGCGTGTGCCAGGAAAACGGGGGGACCTTCCCTGATGGGAAGGGCGATGTGGGTCTAAACCCAGTTTTGGGGACCCCCTGTTTGGCTTCCCCCCAGCCCTGGGTTTCCCTCTCTCTCCCTCTCTGAACGCCGTGCTGAGGATGCAGCTTTGCTGCTGCTGGCAGAGCAGGATGACGCCAGGCTGCAGCGAGCAGGGCGGCACAGCCGGGGTGGAGCAGCCTCGGAGCTGAGACCAAAGTCCCCTGTAATTACCCAGCCGGCAGGAGCAGGGTGACAGACCCGACGCGCAGGTCGCAGACGGGTTTCAGGCTTGGGGCTCTCGGGGATGCCCGAGGATATGTGGGCTTGGCTGGAGCATCGAGGCTCCGGGGGCCCAGCCCACCCTGGCACCGGTGGGAGAGCTGGACCCGTGGGCTGGCACAGCAGAGCTGCGGTCAGTGGGCCCTGCACGCTCAGTCCTGCTCGCTGGAGGGTGCAGGGGCACAAGCTAAAAGCAGCCTTTTCCCTGCCGCAGGGATACAGGGTAGCCCAGATGGTGCAGCTGGGTGGGGAGCAGTGCTAGGCATGCTCTGTGCCCCTCTACTGTGAGCAGGGGTCCCCAAAACCCCTGTAGGGTTGCTGGACATCACCCTTGCCCTGGCGCAGAGGTTGGGAAGCTGTTCTGGAGCGTTGGGGTGCTGCTGGCTGCTGTCCTGACTCCTGTGGTAGCTCAGGGTGGCCTTGGAGCTGAGTGTAAGGGCTTGGGGCCCCCTGTTGTTTTTGGGGCAAGGGAGACCCAGGGGCTGCCCTTGCTCGAGACAGGTGGCTGGGGATGGGCATTGCTTCTGCTGTGGCTCTTCTGGGGTCCTGGTTTGATGCTTGGGGACCAGTAGTGGGATCAGCCACAGATTCTTCCTTCAATCCCTCGCAGGTGCCCTCGGCTCGAGGGAGGAGCCCGAGTTCGTGACCGCTCGCGCTGGCGAGAGCGTGATCCTGGGATGCGACGTGATCCACCCGCTCACGGGACAGCCCCCTCCCTATGTCGTGGAGTGGTTCAAGTTCGGCGTCCCCATCCCCATCTTCATCAAGTTTGGGTTTTACCCTCCCCATGTCGACCCAGAGTATGCCGGTGAGTCCTGGAGGCACGGGGGGACGAGGGGAGGGTGCCGGGCCCCGGCTGCGGCACGGCCCGGGATGCGCAGCTCCGCTCCATCCGCTCCTCCGTCGGAAACCACGCGGGCTCTGCCTCTCGTTGCTCGCTTTCCACCCAGTTGGTTTTAATTAAGCAGCAGCGTTAGGAAGCCAGCTGGGCTGCGTGGGACGGGAGCAAGCGAGGCAGAGAAACCCAGGGTGACGCGTGGTGGCGGTGGCTGCTGCCGCTGCCGCTGTGCCCCGGAGCAGCTGTGAGCCCGGGGAGGGGTGCTGGGGGGACGGTGGGGATGGAGCCAGGGCCACGTGCTGGGCGGAGGTGACAGGTTGGAGCTGCAGAACTCATGTGGCTGCTCGCCAGTGTGCCGCCTGTGACACGTGGCTGGTGTCCTCTGGTGGGATGTGTGAGCTGGAAACCAGCCCTGAGGGGGTTGGTGTGGCAGGACAGACCCACTGTGGCATCCCTTTCCCTGTGGAATGCTGTCCTGGAGATCTTCCCTGGGTCTTACAGGGCTCTCTGCCCAAATTTCTCTCTAAGGAATGCTGCGGCAGGGAAGATGCACCAGCTGAGCCCTGCCAAACTCAGCTCATGAATGAGTGATGCCACAGCCCGGTGGCCCCTGCACCAGGGTGGAGGTTTGGGCTGCTTTGCTCCTGACCCAGTTTTTGGGGCTGTGCACAGGGTCAGCTCAGGGCCGCCCTGCTTTCTGGGAGTCTCCCAGGCAGGGAAGAGCTTTGGGGCACGCCTGTGTGCCGGCTGTGCCATGGCCAGCCCCCGGCTGGGAGCAGAAGGCCGGTGTCGCCGCGGGCAGACGCCGCTCGAGGCACCATGCCTGGCGTTGGCAGCTTGGCTCTGCCGTCCCCAGACGGGCGTGCGTGTCACCGGCCTGGCACCACCGGCCTGGCACCACCGGCTGCAACCACACCGTGAGGCTCAGCCAGCCCCAAAATGGGACAGTGCCCGCACCGGGATGGGGTGTCCCCTGTGGTGATCTCCGAGGGGCTGCTCTGGTGTGGGGTGGGGTGTCCCCTGCAGCGATGCTCTGGGGGCTGCTCCAGTGCTGGGGACGTGGTGCCAACGCTGTGCTCTCCCACAGGCCGGGCCAGCCTGCACGACAAAGCCTCCCTGCGCATTGATCAGGTGCGCTCCGAGGACCAGGGCTGGTACGAGTGCAAAGTGCTCATGCTGGACCAGCAGTACGACACCTTCCACAACGGCAGCTGGGTCCACCTCACGGTCAATGGTGAGCGGGGCGGGGGCTGCGGCATCCGCGCGGTGCCAAAATGGGATTTCTGGTGGATGCTGCGTGTCTGGTGGACGCTGGGCCTCAGTGGCATCTGTGCCTGGCAGACACGCGAGCCTGAAGCCGTCCAGGCTGGCTGCTCCAGCCAGGGTGTGACTTCAAAAGGGACAAAGTTTTATTAGGGATTCCTCAGTTTAATTACACGGAGCTTGTTTAAAGGAGAGACATCAAGAACCGGGGCTGGGAATGAATCTCCTCTCAACAAACAGATCAGAAAATCAAATCTTTGTTTTCTTGAAATTCAGATTTACTCAAATTACTTTTCCATTTTATTAAGGCTGTATATTAAACTAATTAGCAAATTGTCATTCTCCGCATCAGGAGAGAGAGCTTTATTTTTAGCCCAGCAGCAGGGCTGTGCCTCTCCTGCTGCAGTGGGGTGGCTGGAGAGATGCGGGCACTGGCAGCTCCTCGCTGGTCCTGCCTTGACCTTGAGCAATTAATTTAACCTTTGGGGGGATGGCTGTGCTGTGGCACAGAGCAGAGCCACCTAATTGAGCCCAATTAGTGAGCGGGAGCTTTGCAAGCGGGGCTGAGCAGGCCACCAGCCCCATCCCTGCCTGCTGCCCTGCCTGCCGCTTCCTGCTTTCCCCCTGCCTGCTAATGAGCTCCGAGGGCTTGGGGAGGAGGGCAGGAGGAGGAGGAGGAAGGAGGAGGACGATGGTGCCCGGCTCACCTCCGCCACGTGCACGGATCCTGCAAACCGCCAGCCAGAGGGGCTGGAAATGGCCCCAGATGCCCTGTCCCTCCCCTTGGCAAAATGGGCCAGTTTTGGGGTTTTATGCAGCACAGGGCGTGCAGGGGCTTAATAACAATATAATAACCATAATCCTCCCAGCCCGAGGAATTGCTTTCAGGGTGAGGGCTGTGGCTTTCCCCCAGCGCATTACACCGCTTAATTTTCTTAGGGGGAAAATAAAAATCATTTGGGGAGAAACAAAATATAATTCCCTTTTTTTCTTTTTTTTTTTTTTTTTTTTTTTCCCCCCTCCCAAGCAGATTAAATTGCCAACCTGTCTTCCTCTAAAGTGGGCTTTAACAACCGCGGGTAATTAGGGGCGGGCTGTAATCCTGCCAGCCTCTTTCATCAGGAAGGAGCCTTTCGATCTGCACTGTGGTGTTTTCCCATGTTTTGACAATAGCGAGTTAATGTGCAGCGGGGTGGGGGGAGGACGTGGTGCTGATGGGGAGGGGAGGGGGCAGGGCTGGGGTGCGATGTGGCACCTCTTGGCCGGTGTCCCCAGGGACACCCCTGTCCCTGCAGCCCCGTTCGCCTTTGGGGTGGTCCCAGCCCCGCCGTGGGGACGCGCAGAGTGTCCCCCGTGTGCGGGCAGCAGCCTCCCCTCCGTCCCCATGTGCCCCCCGACCCACAGCGGCCGCGGGTGACCCCGGGGCTCACGGTGGTGTCCTGTGCCCCCAGCTCCCCCCACGTTCACGGAGACCCCGCCGCAGTACGTAGAGGCGAAGGAGGGCAGCAGCGTCACCCTGACCTGCATGGCGTTCGGGAACCCCAAGCCCGTCGTCACCTGGCTCAGAGAGGGAGACCTTTTGGGTGACAATGGCAAGTACCAGGTAGGTGGGGGAGGGCTGCCGCGGGGACTCCTGGGCTGGGAGCTGGCGGGGACAGTATTGACAGGACCACGGTGGCGGCAGCTCCGCCGTGCCTGGAGCCAGCTGTGCTTTCTCAGCACTTCTCCTTGGTGAGTTGCCCATTTCCCCCACCCCATCCCTGCTGAGCAGCAGCCTGTAACGCTGCCAGCCCTTGGGTGCAGGCTGGAGACCCCCCAAGTGCTTGGGACAGCCCCGCTCCTGCACCTGACCTGCTCCCTGCGGACTCAGCCCAGGGGCCAAGACCCCAGAGATGGGGTGGGGGCTGCAGCCTGGGGTTGTGTCCCCCCGGGCAGGGATGGGTGCAGCAGGGCTGGGGCAGGGGAGGGTTGAGCAGGGAGGATTTCCCCTCCTCCCCTCCCCTTCAGGACCATTTTTGCATCCCAGAGGCTCCCAGGCAGAGATTCCCCCCTGAGCTGTAATTGGTAAATCAGGCATTGGAATCAGCGCAGGCACTAATGAGAGTAATTAGGAATCTTTTGTTACTAATTGAAATAGAAGGATGAGGCAGAATGAGGTGGGGGGGGAAGCCTGGCTGGAAGGCCTCCCTGTGCATGGGGGTGCTGCTACCCCAAGGGTGACAGTCCCTTGTCCATCCTTCTGCTGTGTCCCCAGGGGGAACCCATCCACTCCTCTTCCAGCTGAGAGGTGGCCCCACAGGGAGGATGGTGGCCAAGCTGGGGTCTCCCCCTCATCCCCCAGCGATGGAGCAGGTCCTTGGGGGGCAGGGAATGCTCCAGCGAGGCTCCTTGTGAAGCTCCAATGGTGCCGGGGCGCTTGGCAGGAGCGGTTTGGAGCCTGCTGCCTGCCAGTCACTTCTGGGAGATGAATGCGCTGGGATGGTTATTTATTTATTTTATGATTTTTTTTTTCCCTTCCCCTTGGCGTCGAGCACAACCGCGTGTGTTGGTTTATTAATATCCCGAGTCTTGCCGAGCGGGGAAACCCGTCTCTCATCTGGCCCTAAAAGCGTCGGCAGCTCCCTGCCGTGGGAAGCGGGGAGGGTCTTCCCCCATCCCCCCGGGGTCCCTGCCCACGCTCCAGGGTCTTCCCCTGTTCCCAGGTGAGCGACGGGAGCCTCACGGTGCTCTCGGTCAGCCGGGAGGACAGAGGTGCCTACACCTGCCGGGCCTACAGCATCCAGGGCGAGGCTGTGCACACCACGCGCCTGCTCGTCCAAGGTGAGACCTTCCAGCTCCTGAGCGTCCCCCCTGGAGCCCGGGATGGGGGGGATCTCCACGGGCCACCGGGCTGTGGTGCCACCCCAGAGTGACCCCCAAGGCCTCTGTGCCTGGCATGGTGCTGGCTGCCCCGTGGCTCTGCATCCGGTTTGTAGGAGGGAGGAATCCACTTAATTGGGGCATGGCAGTGGCCGTGCTGATGAGCAGCCAGGCCCCGATGGCGGCTCGGTTTTGTTCGGGAAGCGGGGAAAAGATTGAGGCTGTCATGAAGCGCCTCGTCAGACAGCGGTGATGCATGACAGGCCTCCCGCTCCTTGCTCCCTCTCTTATTAAATAAATCTTTAATTAGGTCAACAGCTACCGGCGGAGAGAGGAGCACGGGGGTGTCCTCTGCTCTGCTTTTGTGGCAGTGGCGAGCTGCTGGCTCCTGGCAGTTTGCTGTGTTCCCCCTGGATTTTTCCTGTGGGTGATGCTATCTTGGAGAAGGGCTGGGGATGAAGGGAGGTGTGTCCTTGTGTGCCCTGGGAGAAGCACCGTGGGCATGGATCCCCTCCTCAAAGCTGCAGAGATTAGGGAAAGGGCTGGGAATAACAGGGTCACTGTGGTTCTCAGAAGATTGGGGCCAGCCCTGCCCCGGAGCCCTCCAGCAGCTCCCAGCCAAAATCCTGTGATGGAGCTGAGCCTGAGCAACCTTTGTGGGGACAGCTGTAGTGGTGGGAGTGACACTTTCCTCTTTCGCCCTCCAGGACCTCCCTTTATCGTTTCCCCTCCGGAGAACATCACAGTCAACATCTCCCAGGATGCGCTGTTCACCTGCCAGGCCGAGGCGTATCCCGGGAACCTCACCTACCTGTGGTACTGGGAGGAGGAGAACGTCTACTTCAAGAAGTGAGTTCGTAGCTGGCAGGGCAGCACGTCCTCCTCCTGCTGCTGCTCCCGGGTTGTGCTGGGAGCTGGGATTGTGTCGGGCATCACCCCGGGACTCCTCATGATCCTCCTCTCCTCTTCTCTCGCAGCGACTTGAAGCTGAGGGTGCGGATCCTGATCGATGGGACGCTGATTATTTTCCGTGTCAAGCCAGAGGATGCTGGAAAATACACCTGTATCCCCAGCAACAGCCTGGGCCGCTCGCCATCAGCCTCTGCCTACCTGACAGTGCAGTGTGAGTGCAGGGATGGGGCTGGGATTGGTCACACCTAGCTCCAAGGCAGCCCCAGAGGCTCTGGTGTCTTGGTACGACACTGGGAGAATCGGGCTGGTGTGACAGCAGCCTTTGGATGAACACGGAATCATCCTCAGCACAAAAGCATGGGAGCATCCCACATGGGTGTGCGAGACAAAAAAGCCAATGGTCTGAGCGTCCTGAGTGGCACTGCTCAGCTGGGATCGGTGTCCACCTTTGCTGCAAGGGTTTTTTAATGAGGTGAGCATCACCCCATGGCTGCTCCCTCACTGTCCTCACCCCGCTGGGAAGCACCGGGTCAGGGCTCTCAGCGCCAGCGTGTATTTTTTGGTGTTCATTATGGGGGCTCGTTCCTGTGGCGCGGCCGTTCCGCGAGCTCCGGAGCCCGGCGTGTCACATTTTTCAGGCGGTAAGTGATCTAAACAAGCGGGGGAGAAAGGGCTGCAGCAGGAGCGTTGCTTCCCACGCTCGTTCTCCCGGAATCCCCGGGCGGTAATGGGTAGTTGTGCCACCGGCATCCTGTGGCATTCCACAGTAATGGCCTCAATTGCCGCCGCTCCAATTGCAATATTGCTCTGCTCCAAAAGACTGCGGCGCTTTTATTTCGTAATGAAAGACAGGCCTGAGCAAAGCGGGCTCTCAACGTGGGTTTTCCAAGGCTGCCTTAGAGCTGCTGCTGCCTTTGGACCCGGTGCTGGTTAGTGGGGAGCTGCTGGGAGAAGGGCTGGGGGGTCCCTGTGGGGATGGATGAAGGGGCAGAGCGGGCAGGGGGACGGTGCGAGTGGTGCTGTGCCCAGGCACAGGCGTGATTTGGGGCTTGCATGTGCCCGGCTGGGTGGCTCTTGGGAAAGCCTGTGGCCTCAGGCCATTAAATCTGCCCTGCTGCTAATCCAGGGCTGCTTGTCAGGGCTGATAGCTGTTAAAAATAGCTCTAATGGCAGGGAAAGCAGCGCTCGGACAATCTGCCGCTCAGCCAGGCCTCGGCACAAGGAAGGGCGCTCGCTTTTGGTGCCACAAACCCTTTTCCTCCTGAGAAAACCTCGTCCACACCAGGGCTGATGCCTCGGGAGGCAGCTTCCCACCCTCCGAAGCGGGTGGGGACACAGCTCTGGGTCATTGGTTGGCTGGGCTGGCCCCCGGCCAGTGACCTAGTAGTGAAAGGCTCGATCCCATTACCCTCTCCCGCGCTGCTGGAGTCCTTGATTACATTTCCTAAGAGGTGGAGTTAAGCAGAGGGGGGTAAAGCCTGCTCCATATGTGGCGCTGGGCAATCTGGGTTATGGTGCCACTGCTGGGAGCATGCGGTTCGGGGGAGTGGTTGGGGTGACATGCTGGGAGCAGAGCTCCCAAACTCTGCAGGTTTTGCCCCGAGAAAGCAATAAGGAGAGGACACCCCCACGTCTTCCACCCCTTCCTATTAAGCACCTTAATGTTTGCCCCCCGCTTGGCATCAGCAGTGCAGGGATGCTGCACCCCAAAACCCCCACATTTATCCCTTAATGCAGTGTAAGCCCCATCAGGATTTTCCCAAAACCTCGTGCTGCCGGTGTCTAGACGAGATTGTAGAAATACTCACTCTTCTTATTAAAAATAACATTTTTTAAAAAAGCTTCTTATTAAAGAAAGTCTAGATTCTCTTCAACCCACTCGCACTTAATTAAAAAGCTCTTAGAAGTGCTGTTAATGACACATTCTAGACTGGAGGATTGCGAGACACCTCTCTGCGTGGGTGGTGCAGCGTGGAGGGGGGGTTAGATACGTATTTTAAGGTTTTTGCATCTTGGAAAGGGTGAGGTGGCTGATGCTCAGCATGACCCAGCCTCAGTGAGGCACGAGTACAGGCAGGTACGGGAGGTAAAGGACTCGTGGCAGCCTGGACACAGATCCCTTTTCCCATCTGGGTGTGTTTTAAGGCTTGGCAGTTGAAATAGCTTTGGTTTCTGGCGTGTAAAACCAGGCTGTGCTCTGTGTGCATCACCCCTGGCACGTGTCGTGCTGTGGTGGAGCAGTGCAGGCTTAAGCGGGATGCAGGCTGGTGTGGAACTGGGGGCAGGCATATCTCACATTTCTTCTTAAATGCAATCTTTAATGAGCCCCAGGTAGGAGCACCCTGGACATGAGCAAAGCCTCCCAGAAATGCCAGGTGTTCCGGTGGATTTGTGTGTAGCGAGCCTGGGATCACAGCCGGGGGGAGCCAGGGTGGTGCTGGGTTTGGAATTCATTACAAAAGTGATGTAGATCCTCTGAAGCCAGGCTGGGGGGAGAGACGGGCTCTCTCCCCGTGCTAACGTGCTGCTGCTGCCCTCCCAGATCCTGCCCGTGTGGTGAACATGCCCCCCATCATCTACGTTCCCATCGGGATCCACGGGTACATCCGCTGCCCGGTCGAGGCAGAGCCCCCGGTCACGCTGGTCAAGTGGAACAAGGACGGGCGTCCCCTGCGAATCGAGAAGGTAACGAAGCCCCCGGGGAGGGGAGGTGGGGGCACAGAGGGGTTCAGACCCTCATGTCCTCGGCAAACACCAGCGAGCACCACCAGGCACCCCGTGGGTCCCTGTCTGTAGGGAGAGAAGAATCCCGTGGGTGGGATGACTCTGCTTTTCCTTATCAGCTGTGGGCAGAGTTAATTCCAGTTCTTGTGGGAAGCCCACGGTGCCTCTGGACACTCTGTGTCTCCCAGACCTGACCCCTGTTTCCCCCTCAAGTCACCTCCTGATGGCCCTGGTTTATTTTTCCAATGGCAACTGGTGGTTAAAAGACTCTTTTAACAAATCTACATCTTCCCCTAATCATGGTTTGATAGTCTGAGCAAGGATATTAGCCATTAAATATTTAAAGAAAACGCTCAATATTTTAAATTTTTTGCTTAAATATTAACGATTTGAAGTTTTAATTCCATTTAAAGCTGTTGCTGCTGTGGCCTCCTGGTCCTTGGTGCCCTGAGCCCTCCAGGTGGAGTTGTCTTGTCCACTCCGGAACAAGTTTTATTTAGTGTTAGAGTCTGATCTTAAATCTTTGGGGCTACATGAAGGAGCCCGGCCGTGTTTGGATGGGCTGATGTTGCCCAAGTTTCCTCCCTCTGTTGAGGAGATGCTTTGGATGTTGGGAGTGGGATTGGGCATCTCCCGGGGATGTGACAGCCGCCCTGGGCATGGGTGGGGGGCTTGGCTGAAGGGGAAATGAGGAGCTGTGGTGGGTGTAGGGTAAGTCAGCTCCCCGGTTCTCCCTGTGCAGTATGCCGGCTGGAACCTGCTGGAAGACGGGTCGATCCGGATCGAGGAGGCCACTGAAGATGCTCTCGGCACTTACACCTGTGTGCCTTATAACGCCCTGGGTACGATGGGCCAGTCTCCCCCTGCCCGACTGGTACTGAAGGTAACTCTCCTGCCAAAATCCCGCGGGTTTTCCGGGAGCGGTGTCCTCCTGCGCCAGGAGCAGCTCCCGGGCCTGTGTGGGGAACAGCAGAGGCTCGAGGGTGAGGCGTGTCTGTGCTGAGGTTGGAGATGTGCTTCCCACCAGCACAGGCAAACCCCCAGGGCCTCCTGTCTGGAAATATCCCGCCTGAGCAGCAGCACGGGTTCTGACACTGGACTGGGGTAGTTTGAGGAGACGTCTCCCTGGAATGCCCCCTTTGCCAACAAAACACTTAGCCCTGCTGGCCCGGGCTTGGGTTCAGGAGGGTTTTAATAAATGGATGATTCGAGCTCCACGTGCTCCGGCTGCGTGCGGCGCCCGGGGCGCGCTGGGCTCCCAGTGCAGCTCCCGGTGCAGCTGGGGTGGGAGCTGCTGCCTCTTCCCTCCCTGAACACGGAGTCCTGCGCCTGGGAGGGAGCCGTGGTGATTCACGGTGTCTCGCCGAGGTTCACATGATAGCGCTTTGTGTACCAGACACACACATCCGCCGGGGCGGCTGCCAGGGCGAGGAAATCAGGTTGATGGCTGATGTGATGTGGGTGGGTTTCTTCCTGTTTCGAGGAGGTAAAAAGCAAGATGCTGCTCAGCCTGGAGAAGAGAAGTTGTTTGGAGATCTCACAGCAGCCTTCCAGTGCCTGAAGGGGCCTGCAAGGAAGCTGGAGACGGATTCTTCGTCAGGAATTGCAGTGACAGGACAAGGAGTAATGGGTTCAAACTGAAAGAGGGGAAATTTAGGTTAGATATTAGGAGGAAATTCTTCCCTGTGAGGGTGGGGAGGCCCTGGCACAGGTTGCCCAGGGAAGCTCTGGCTGCCCCATCCCTGGAAGTGTCCAAGGCCAGAATGGACAGTGGAAGGTGTCCCTGCCCATGGGATGAGCTTTAAGTTCCTTTCCAACCCGAACCATTCTGGGATTCTGTGATCCTGTGCTCTAGTGCAGTGGCTCTGTGGAGAGAATCTCCCTGCAGGTGTGTAACTCGGTGTGCCATGAGGGCTCCTTAGCACACGTTCTCCACACAATTTTCCTTGCAATGCCTCGAGCTTACCCAGAATGGGGATTGGGTTGGTTTGGAAAAGGCTCGGCTTTGGTGATGGGAGTTCGGGTGGGCTGACACTCCTTGTCTTTCCCCTTGGCTGCAGGACCCCCCCTATTTCACGGTGCTACCAGGCTGGGAGTACAGACAGGAGGCAGGGAGGGAGCTGTTGATTCCTTGCGCTGCTGCCGGAGACCCCTTTCCCATCATCGCCTGGAGAAAGGTACCCGGCCTGCCAGACAAATCTGCAGTGCCTTTGGCTTTTGGTGAATATTGCAGACAGAGAAGCCACACTCTGTCCCGGTAAGAACAAACTGCAGGTACAGCTGCTTCGCTTTGGGCTGAGCCACTGCCGTCCTGTCCCGCAGGTGGGTGGGGGAAGCCCGGCTTGTGGCCACCGAGTAATCCCGGGAAACCGACACGGCAGCATCCGCAAAGCTGAAACACTGCCCCCGCCCCGGCCCCCTCCTCTGCCTCGCCGGCACTGCCCACGGGATGCCCTCCTCCTTGCCTGGCTCCCAGGTGGTCACCAGCAGGACGTGGCAGTCGTGGCAATGCCGTTCTCGCAGCACGCACCCCCCGTGGGGGGAGCGGATGTGTCACCACAGCACATCCAGGGGTCTCTTGGCTCTGGACCAGTCGGCAGCTGCTCTACAGCCCCGTGACTTCAAAGACCCTGGGAAGAAGCTGTTTTCGTGATCCTGAACTGGATATAAAGATTTCAAGATGTCCCTTTTCCTAGAGCAGGGTGTGGTGGCACAGCCCGGGAGCAGCGAGGGCTTTCCAGTCCTCCTTCCCCTTGCTTCCCACCTTTACTGCTCCCGTAGGAAAGCCACTGTGCAGGAGAGCTCCTGGGCTCTTTGTCCTGCTGTCAGGAACTTCCTTCCAAGCCTTCCCTGCCCTTCTTAGGGCTCTTGAGAGGGAGCTGAGTCCCTGTGTCATCCAGTGGGACCATCCCCAATCCTTGTGGCTTGAGCTGCTGGATCTCTGGTCCCTTTTAGCAGCACGAGGAGGACCATGACTTGCTCACATTGCAAGTGAGCTGCCTAAAGCTTGTTGGCTGCTTAGTCTTTTCCTCCATCTTATTTTTCTTTCCATGCCCTCACCAGTCTCAGGTTTCTTTCCAATCCCACCTATGCCTTCTGGTGGTCCTCCTCAACACTGTGGCTCTGGGCTTATCCCCTCCAGCTCCAGTCAGGGCCGGCTTGGGCTGGGCTCAATTTCCCAGTGGCAGAAGCCAACTCCCTCCCTCCCCACCAGCCCGCCAGTGCTGACCAGTCTCTTGAAGGACTCCTGGGCTCGGCACTGGTAACCCCACGTGTCCGTGGGCTCCTCTGCTCCTCCTGCTTGGCATCGACCCGTGGGTCCTGGTGTCGATCTGCAGAGCCCCCCACGTGAAGAACAGCCGAAGAGGACTCGGGACAACGTGGGATTTGCACAGCTTTGGCCGATGGGCATAGATGAGTTGTTACAAGATCCATCTTTCCGCTCGGCTTGAGAGATTCCAGGCACCTCCACGCACGCCATCCTCCCACATCCCCACGGGGCCCTTGCTGCCCAGACCTGTGATGTGAAAGGTCCTGCCTCTCATCTGCCGCTGACTGAGGCTGAGGGGCAGTTTGGGCATCTCCTGGGGCAGCCTGTGCCTTCCCCATCCCGGGAGGGGGTTTGCTGGGGTGGCCGGTGCCCCTTCCTGCAGCGGTTTCAGCTTTGGATGCCGGAGGTTGAGCCCTGGCGCGGGGCTCGGTGTCCGTGCGAGTGCCGTGGGGTTTCCCGCTTGTGTGTGAGTGCTGAGCAGCAGCCTCCTGACGCATGCCTCTCGCGTTGCCCCCCAGGTCCTCTCGGAAACGGGGGAACCGTCTGCCTTGCCACGAACGGAGAGACCAGATCCCCTGCCGGTGGCCGGCGGTGTCCCCTGGGCCGCGCAGGTAGCTTAGTGACCCCGCCGCCGCCTCGCCCTGCCCCACAACCCGCTGCTGAGTCGTGTTTTTTCTCTCTCCGCCCGCCTCCCCACCCCGCTCCTTGCCCAAGGTAGGGAAGCCCAGCAGGAGCAAGCACAACACGCTGCCCGGCGGGACCCTGCAGATCCGCTCCCTCGGCAAGGACGACCACGGCGAGTGGGAGTGCGTCGCCACCAACATCGTCGCAAGCATTACTGCCAGCACCCACCTGACCGTCGTAGGTACGGGCAGGGGGAAGAGGGGCCTGGGGAGAGCCCCCCAGGCAAGGCAGGAGATGGGGATGCTCCCCACGAGGAGAACTGTGGTGACAGGACAAGGGGGAGTAGCTTTAACCTGAGAGACAGTTTGGGATATTGGGAAGAAATTCTTCCCTGTGAGGGTGGTGAAGCCCTGGCACAGAAGCTGTGGCTGCCCCATCCCTGGAAGTGTTCAAGGTCATGTTGGACAGGGCTTGGAGCAACCTGGTCTGGTGGAAGGTGTCCCTGCCCACGGCAGGAGGGTTTGAGTAGATGTCCCTTAAAGTTCCTTGCAACCCAAAGCGCTCTGTGATTCTAAGAGCAGTGTCTCCTTTAAATGGTATTTCCTGCTGGAGTTGCCTTTCTCTGCGCTGTTATTCTGGCCACCTCTCCTGCTGCCATTTCCAGCAGAAATTCCGGTGGCCTTGGCTTGGTGCAAGAGGAGTCCCCTCGGACCGTGGCTTGGGAGAAGACCCCTTCCAGCCCTGGCCGTGCTCCCCTCTGAGCTGTCCCCTCTCTCCGCAGGGACAAGCCCTCACGCCCCGACCAGCGTGCACGTCGTGGCCGCCATGACCTCAGCCAACGTCTCCTGGGAGCCCGGCTACGACGGTGGATACGAGCAGACTTTCTCAGTTTGGTACGGCCCTCTGTGAGTCATCCTGGCATGCTTTGCTCTCTGCTTCTTTTCCTTCCTAGCCGACCCGAGCTTCGAGCAGCCGGGGGGGAGGAGGGTGGGGAGGGTGGCGTGCCCGGCTCTGTGCCCGTGGGCCTTACAGGGCTGAGCTCCCTCGGGGTTCCTCGGAGAGATGGGTGGTGGTGGCGGTGGTGGGATCGTGTAGTTCCCGTATTTCCTCTCCCTTCTGTGCTGGCCACTGCCTCTGTCTGCCCCAGCAGGTTTTACTCTGCTTGTGGTACACGGGAGATGCTTTGCATTCATGTAGCTCTGCCTCTGGCATCTAATTTCAAGATAAACTGTTTATGAGGCTTAACAGCCAGGGAGAGGATGGAAAATGCAACCTTTAGAGAGCGTGTCCTGGAAGAGCTGTGACTAAGCAGAAATGTTCTCTGCTTGCGCTGTGGCTCCCTGGAGGTGGTTAAATCCCGGCTGAGATCATGACCAGCCCCTGTGAGATCCTGGCACCGGGGCTGAGCCCCTGGGGCTTTGCTCCCATAGCTCCCGTGCTACCCGGCACCCAGAGCCGGTGGGTGCATCCCACCTTCCTGCAGCAGGGCCAGGCTCAGCCCTTTCCCCTGGGGCAGGGGAGGGAGAAATGTAGCTGCAGCCAGGCTGGGGTTTACTTTGGGCTCTGCTATTGTCATCTTCTTCTGAAGAATCATCCTTGGAAACGTGGAGGGGGTGATGCCTTCCCTTCCCTTGCCAGGCTTGGGCTGGCATTCTTCAGCCTTTCCTCTTGCTCTCTCATTCTTTCCTTGCCTTAATTTGCCCTGATGGAGACTGCTGATAGAGAGGAGAGAGGGAGACGCTGCCTGTAATGATTTCTGCTCTGCTCCAGCCCGGGGCTGGGTTGTCTGTCTGGAGATGGAAAGGAGGAATGGATTGAGCGGAGGGGGGAAAATGAGGGAGCAAGCTGAGCAGTGCAGACCTTGCTTTGATGAAAATGTCCTTGGGAAGGAGTGGTTAAACCTCTCTGCTCTGGAGACATGGCTGCATCAGCAGCTGCTGCTGCTCTTGCTCCGCAGCCTGCTCTCGGATTCCTGCCTCCTCGTGGCTCTTCCAGACTCCACAGGGAGAGAGCAGCCAGCAGGGAAGGGTGTTTGCACCAAGCTTGCATTGAGGAATTCACAGGGAGCTGTGGGGGACTTTGGACAGGAAGGCAGTGACCCGTCTTGCCCTAACCCTAGGGTGTGATCCCTGGGGGATGTGCTGTTCCCTGGGACCAGGGATCTGGGACACAGCTGGCTCATGCAGTGCCATCCGGAGCGCCACCCGTGCGTTTCCCTCCCCGCTGTGGCTGTGGGATGCTCAAGCAAAACATGGCTTCATTTTCTCTGGATTCGTGCTCTCCTCCCGCGTCTGCGGTTGGTGAGGCTGGAAATGCAAACCCCGCTCCCCAGGGACAGCCGGGGCCACCACAGCATTCCAGCTGCTCCACGTCTTCCCTCGGCAAGGGAAGCGTCTTCCCGCTTCAGTGCTGCATTTACCCTCTGCTTTCCCCACCCTCAGCCCCTCTCTGGTGTGTCCCTGCTCGCAGCAGCACCGGGGAGGAGGGATGTGAGGGCAGTGGGGTTAAACGCTGCAGGGACACCTGCCAGGAGAGGGGCTGCCCTGCCACCCTCCTGCCTCCGTGGCGGTGCGGGATCCTGGGAGCTGTAGTCCCAGCCGGAGCTGCAGTGATCCAGAGGCTTTCTGAGGCACATGGCACGTGCATGGCTCTCCACCGACCTGCTCGTTTCCATGGCTTGCTGCTGCTTCTCTGCCTCACCTTCTGCTCCCTGGGCGGCAGCGTTATTTCTCTTTGCTCCACCTTTTCCTGCTGGGTGGGTTCACCTGGCTGCGTGCCGTTGGCCGCAGATGTGCCCCCTTACCTGTGCAGGATAGGCCATCTGCACCAATCCTTCCCAAACCCTCTGTGGACACCACCAAAACCTGCAGCTGAGGGCTCAGCCTCCCTAAAGCATCTCTCTGACGCGAGCACCAGTACTTGCAGCATCGGAGCAGTGCACCGGTGCCGCTTTGGGATGTGGGATCCTGGTGGGATTAATGGCTTGTGGAGGTGGCTGCATGCTCCTGGGTGGCACTGGGATGGCACTGGGATGGCTCTGGGAGCGTTTTTCACCCTGGGTGCGTGGTTAGACCCCGGCAGAAAGGCTCTGTCCTGCACTCCCTGCCGGTGCCTCTGCTGCGCTGCCAAACCCTGAGTGGTGCCCCAGGCTGTGCTGGCAGCCCCCGACTTGTGCAAATGTGGCAGAGATGGGGATTTAGTTAAATGTCTCTCGTGGGATGACATGTACAGGGCTACAGCTGAGGGAGAACTTGGCTCTGGCTCAGGAGATGTCGAGGTATAAATGGGAACAGGGCCTGTCTCCTGCGTCAGCCGTTCCCTTTGCAGCACTCACCAAAATGCTCCAGCTCCCACTTTTGCCCGTGGGAATCTGGTGGAGATCACGTCAGAGCGGGGCTGTTGGCACTGCTGTTGTCCCTGACCCAGCTCAGTGCAGAGGGGAGAGCTGGTGGCAGTGTCCCTGAGAGCTGGTGGGACACAAGGGGATGGTGGCCTGTGCCAGCTCGTGGGTGGCGAGTGGCTGCCCCACGTCCACGCACATCACTGCTGTCAAACCAAACCATCGCTCGGGAAAGCTCCATTTTTGCATAAGAAGTTAATGCTCCCTCTTTGTCCTCCCTGTCAAAGACACCTTCCCTGAGGATGCTCCCTTTTCTCTTGGCAGGATGAAGAGAGCCCAGTTTGGACCCCACGACTGGCTGTCTCTCCCTGTGCCAGCTGGTTCCAGCTGGCTACTGGTGGATACCTTGGAACCAGAGACTGCTTACCAGTTCAGTGTCTTGGCTCAAAACAAGCTGGGCACCAGCTCCTTCAGTGAGGTGGTCACTGTGAACACTCTAGGTAGGTCCTCCTTGGGAACAAGGGCAGGGCTGGGAAGGGATGTGGGAGGTCTGTGGGGAGAAGAGAGCCTTTGCCTTCCTCCATGTCCTGTCTGCTCGGGATGGAGATGGAGATGAACATCATCAGCAATAGTTTCCAGCCATGTAGGAGATAATTTGGGGGGAGTCCTGGGTGAAACTTGCAGACTCTGCTAGATGCAGGAGGCTCTGGAAGGCTTGTCCTGAGAACCAGCATGGGAGAGCTGTACTGTGCCAGCCACCTTTCAGATCTCCCTTAAGTTCAGCGGGGATCAGGAAGTATTAACAGAGCACGAGATACAGCTCAGAGCCTTTGGGCTTTCAGGTGGAGGTGGGAGGAAGCAGGAAGGCCTGGAGTCACGGCCTCATAAGTCCAGCGCCTTTTGAAAATCCACTTTTCTATTTCTGTGATAAGAGACCAGATTCCCGAGACGTGCCCTAAGCTCCTGGAACGTGGGAACCACCACCGTGGCCCTTCTCCTGCTGCCGGGGGCACGCGTGGGAGAGGATCTGCTGTGCTTGCCCTGCCCCACCTCAAAGGCATCCCTGTCCCTTCTGCTCTGTCCCCAGCATTCCCTGTAACAACTCCAGAGCCTCTGGTGTTGGTTACCCCACCGAGGTGCCTAACAGCCAACCGGACACAGCAAGGCGTCCTCCTGTCGTGGCTCCCTCCCGCCAACCACAGCTTCCCCATCGACCGCTACATCATGGAATTCCGCGTGGCGGAGAAGTGGGAGATCCTGGATGATGGCATCCCGGGCTCCGAGAACGAGTTCTTTGCCAAGGACTTGTCCCAGGTGAGCGGGGGCTGCCCGCACCGTACCCAGCTCAGTGATCTTTTCCAGCCTTCGTGGTTCTGTAATAATATCGCACCATCCGCTGCAGCTCTGGGGAAGTTTTGGAGCGGCTCGATCCCTGAGCTGGGATCCTGAAGGAGCTGGGCAAGTGTTGGAAAAGATAGAACATTTTAATAACTTTTGTTAGTGGTTTTAAGTAATCATAATCAATATGCATATAAATTATAAATAGTGTGTTATTGTTCAATTACTCTGAGCCAGCATTTGGCAAAGTTGTCGTGAGCTCCTTTTGTAGGAGCACAGCTTGAGAAAATGATTGAAAGTTTAAGTTTTGATAAACTCGCTCTGATATGATTCAGTGAACAAAGTCTGTGAGAGAAGGATGTATTGTTGAGGCTGGAATGTAGGATTTATGGGCCACAAGGACATTTTGCAGAAACCAGAAGCTAAAGAGACTAACAAAGTCTCAGTACACATTGGAGAGTCCCTACAGGAGGAAAAAGATACTAAAAATATGCACTAATTAGCATAAGAAGTGAGAAATCAATAACCAATAGAGGATAGAATACTAATTAATGAAAGAGAATTGTGTAATTTAGAACCAATGAACAATAATTTTTGTTTGATGAAAACGTGTAAGTAGATGAAAAAGTTTCGTATCTGTGTCTGGGTGGAGGCCAGAATTTTGTTGGCCTTAAACCCCCCGGCCAAGGATGAAAGCCTGACCTGCTAACTTTAAAAAGGTGGTGTTAGAGGGTTTTATTTCACCTGGGGATGTTGGAGGATCTGGTGAGACGAGGCTGCAGGCCGTGTGGGGGCCCTGACGGGTGTGTTTGGTGTTCCAGGACACCTGGTACGAGTTCCGTGTGCTGGCGGTCATGCAGGATCTCATCAGCGAACCCAGCAACGTCGCTGGCGTGTCCAGTACAGGTGAGGGCTGGCTCCTCTTCTCCCCCCGGCTGCGGGGCTGTAAGCTGGGCTGAGGGGGGGTGCAGGGCTCTGATGGGTGTCCTGAACACGGCGCTGACCCCAGGCTGCATCCCGGTGGGAGCAGGCGAGGACAAATCCCCGGAGCGCGGCGCTGCCGGGTGCTGCAGAGCCCGGCTCAGCCCGGCTCTGCGGCGAGCCTGGAGAACAAAGCTCCGAGCGGGCACTGCGCAGCCTGGAAACGGGGATGAAAGGTGGAGAGAGGGAAACGTAGCTCTGCAGTGCAGAGTCCACAGGGAAATAGAGCTTTGCGAGAGGGAGACCGCAACACGCTGCAGTTCGTGCGTGTTCCCTGCGCCTCCAGCTCGGAGGATGCTCCCCGAGCCGAGGGGCAGGCGGAGGAGGGTGGGGATGGCGCTGGGGAAGGCGAGGGCAGCGGGAGGGGATGGGGATGCGGCGAGCGCGGATTTCCTGGCTCTCGCGGCGGTGATGCGATGCAGCGGTCTCTCTCTGCCCCCAAGTGGTGCCGGTGTGGCGCGGAGAGCTCGCTGCAGCCTCCCCGCTCGCTTCCCCTTGCTCCTCACGCCCGGTTGTTCCGATGGGGTTTGGCAGGCGCCCGGCCCCAGGCAGCCGCTCTCCCGGGCTGGAAAGCCCGTGCTCCGTGGGTTTGTGGAGCGCGGTGATCCGGGATGCGGCACACGGCAGGGGCACCGAGCCGTGCGGGGTGCGCATCCGTACGTGCCCGCGGCTGGGGTCTGCTGGGGGCTCACACGTGCTCCTGGTTAGCGAAGGGTGGCATAAGGGTTTGGAGCCCGGTGTTCGCTGGAAAGCTGAAATGAAGCACTGACAAAAGAGGTTGAAACACCTTGTGCTGCTGCAGCGGGTTATTCAGCCAGGAGGTGGCCGCAGGTTTGCTGCAGTTGTGTGTGTTTAGACATAAATACGTATTTGTGTGGTGTGGAGGCTTCTTCCCTGGGTGTCCATCAGCTAACACAGAAAGGTTCATCGCGTTGCTTTGGGCAGCCTGGCCTACTTGAAGATGTCCCTGCTTTTTTCAGGGGGGTTGGACTAGGTGGCCTTTAACAGCCCTTTCCAACCCAAACTATCTTATGATTCTGTGATCTGGTGTGAGATCACTAAACCCCTTGGCCCTGAAGCAGCGCTGATTGCTCTCCCTGGGTGGGCTGGCTTGGAAGCAGGGTCTTTACAGAGATTATCATTCCTGGGGACTCACTGCCTCCACACTGTGGCAGCTCCCTGGGGAAGGCGATGCCTGAGGTGGCCACCTAAAAAACAGAGACTAGACAGGAATAAGGGAACAAAGGCAGGTATTTATTTGAAGGGCCTTCAAAGGTACACCCTGGGCAGGCCAAAGGCGACACCCCAGACGGACCCCCAGTCACGAGATCTTCACACTTTTATAAGTTTGGTTCATTTGCATATCAGGGTTAATTCTCCAATTAAAGCTTCAGTTAATGATGTAATTTCCCCAAGCTTACCCCCCTTCTAAAGATGTTAGTTTGCACATTTTTGGGCCTGGGACAGTCTGGGTATCCTTGGACAGCAGGCTTGGAGAGGCTTTGTTATGTCTAACTGGCATGAGAGAACAATTAACAGGCTACAAGAAACTTCAGAGTTACACACAAGGATTTGAAAACATAAATATAGGATTTGAAAAATATAAAAGTTAAAACCTAACTGCTGCAAGGCAGCAGACTTAACACTGAGTTGTTGCGTTTTTCCCCCCAGACGTTTTCCCTCAGCCTGACCTGACGGACGAGGGCCTAGCCCGCCCGGTGCTGGCTGGCATCGTTGCCACCATCTGCTTCCTGGCTGCTGCCATCCTCTTCAGCACACTCGCCGCCTGCTTCGTCAACAAACAACGCAAACGCAAGCTCAAGCGCAAGAAAGGTGAGTTCATTCCCGGTGTGCTTCCTCCCTCCTTCCTGTCTCCTCCTCGTTTCTCCCCCCTGGTTGTGGTCGTAACCTTCTTCCCTGTCTGTCTCTTCTTCGTCCGTGCGCGTCCTCAGGTGAAGCCGTGACTTCCTCCCTCGGCTGTGCCTGAAAGCGCCCGTGGTCGGGAGCGGGAGAGGCAGGGTGGGTGAAGAGGCGCCAGAGAAACTAGCCTGGGAATTCCGAGGGAGCTCTCCCACGTGGTGATAACTCCTAGAGCCGGGGTTTAGGGCTGGGCTGTCCTCTGGGACACAGACGGGGGGGGCACCGCTCACCTCCTCCAGGTTCCCCCGGAGCTGGGCTCTCCAGCTGCTCCCAGCCTGGAGTGGGCAGTGCTGGGCTAGAGAAGACCCCAAAGGAGACCCTGCCGCTCTGCTTCCCGAGTGCTGGGACTGCAGCCTCCGTGCAGGAGCGGCTGGTAGGGGAAAGGGCGGCTGGGGAGCTGGAGAGGGCAGGGAAGCGGCTCCGTCTCCTCCAGCCTGCGGGGCTGCGGCAGCAGGACGGGCAGGACCCTGTGACGGGAGCTGTTTGTTGTCAGCAACCATTAAAGCACTGGAGCAATGAAACCTTGGCCTCTTGTTGAGTGTCTTTTGTTGTCTTGATGTTGTCTGTGTTGTCTCTGTCGTGTTGCGCCTCCTCAGCGTTCTCTCTTCTTTCCCCTTTTTATTCTCTTCCAGACCCTCCTCTCTCGATAACCCACTGCAGGAAGAGTTTGGAGTCCCCGTAAGTATCTGTCCTAGCTGCGGCACCAGGCTGTGGGGTCTTCAAGGTGCCTCCTTCCTACATTGCAAAGCTCAAATGGAAATACCTCATCCTTATTTGGCTGCTCCTGATGAGTTGTTTCTGGGTGTTCCCTGAACTTTTGGGAGCACAGATCCAGCGGGGTCATCTCTTAGCTCTGTTTGCTGCATCTGTCCCTGCTGCTTTCTGCTCCAAAGCCCATTTGTCTCCTGTGAACATTTTCCAAAGCTGGAGTTGACTGGTGGAACTCAATTCCACACCAGTTGGAAGGGGCTCCTTAGGAGAAGGACTAGCCTGCTGCATATGGAGTCCTTCCTGCCAGCTCGGTGTAGTTTTTGAGTCATTCTCTGTTGGCTCTGTTTTTTCCTGGGAAATTCATCTTTTCTCCTGAAGAGTGCCCTGCTGAAGCCTCTTTCCACATGTGCCCAAAGGTGGTGGATCGTGGTGCTGCAGTAGCCACAGCTCCTTGCAGAGCCCATCAAAAGCATGTGCAGCTGCAAACCAGCAGGAGCATCTTCCCGGTGGGAGTGCAAGAGTCTGGGATGTGGACACCTGATGCTTTGGCTCCTGGACTGTTGCAAAATGTCCCGGTGCCGGTGGATCTGAATCTCACTTGTTTTCAGTTCATCCACTGCACCGAAATAACCTGCACTGTCTCTGTTGGATCTGCTGTCTTTTGCCTCTCAGTCCTGTTTGTGCGAGGCTTTCTGGATAGGGATGAGGGAACTGCTCTGGTGCTCTCTGCCTTTTGAGGCGCTCAGCCTAAAGTCTGAGTGTTGGGAATGGGAGAAAGAGTTGGTCCGAAATGATCCGTCAGCATCTCCAAGTGAGATGCTGAGTTCTGTGGGAGGGAACGTTTGCCTGATGTCCCTCTTCTCAGGGCCTTTCCTGGGCATGGATAGCTCAGGTGAACATAGGAAACCTCAGAAGGAGTTGGAAGCGAGCTCTGGATGTGTCTTTTGTCCCTGTGGGGCTGTGGAGCTTTCGTTGCAAGGTGTTGGTGGAGCTTGTTTGTGAGGTGTTGGGGTGTTGGTGGAGCTTATTGCGAGGTGTTGGTGTGAGCTTTCTGCCCCGAGTGTTCCGAGCAGCCCTCCCGAGGAGCAGGGATGTTGTGCACTGCTG
The DNA here is from genome assembly GCA_013399875.1 of Gymnorhina tibicen. Lineage (NCBI taxonomy): Eukaryota > Metazoa > Chordata > Aves > Passeriformes > Artamidae > Gymnorhina > Gymnorhina tibicen. Next base: position 1,299,546 of record VXAZ01008308.1, on the reverse strand, counting down.
CCGGCCAGACTCTGCCATCCTGGTTAGCCCCTGCCAATTTCTCCCAGCGGTTCCTCTTTTGAGAGCTGGTAGCACTTTGTTTTCCGGATCCAGAGTTGTTCTTCTGGGCGAGAAGAGCTCCTTCCCGCTCCGGGTGACTGTCCCCTCTCTCGGTTTTTCTCCCCTGTGGTCCAGGTTGTCTTCCGGCAAGGTGAGTCCCGAGAGCATCCGCACGCTCCGTCCCCCCTCGGAGTCCTCTGACGACCAGGGCCCACAGGCCAAGCGGATGCTGAGCCCCACCAAGGAGAAGGAGCTCTCCCTTTACAAGAAGACCAAACGAGCCATCAGCAGCAAGAAGTACAGCGTCTCCAAGGCGGAGGCCGAAGCCGAGGCCACCACCCCGATCGAGCTCATCAGCCGCGGGCCGGACGGACGCTTCGTCATGGACCCGGCGGAGATGGAGCCCTCCCTGAAGACACGGCGGATCGAGGGCTTCCCCTTCGTGGAGGAGACGGACATGTACCCCGAGTTCAGGCAGTCGGACGAGGAGAACGACGACCCCGTCGTCCCCACCTCCGTGACCGCCCTGAAAGCCCAGCTCACCCCTCTCTCCTCCAGCCAGGAGTCCTACCTTCAGCCACCAGCATACAGCCCCCGGTTCCACCGGGCGCTGGAGGGTCCCGGCACCCTGCAGGCCACCGGCCAGGCCCGCCCGCCGGCCCCCCGGGCTTTCCACCACCAGTTTTACGGTTACCTCAGCAGCAGCAGCCCCGGGGAGGTGGACCCGCCGCCCTTCTACATGCCAGAAGTCAGCCCTCTGAGCTCGGTCATGTCCTCCCCGCCGCTGCCCCCCGAGGGGCCCTTCGGACACCCCACCATCCCCGAGGAGAATGGGGAGAACGTCTCCAACAGCACGCTGCCCCTGGCCCAGACCCCCACGGGGGGCCGGTCCCCCGAGCCCTGGGGCAGGGCCGAGTTCCCCTTCGGCAGCCTGGAGCTGGCCCCCGCGCCGTTCCCCCACCAGCTCCAGCCCTGCGAGGCGGCTGAGGGCTCCCAGCCCACGGGCTGCCTTCCTCGGGGGCCGCCCCCCTCCTCCCTCCAGGTGGTCCCCGCGTCCTACTCGGGCATCCTGCCCCTGGAGGCACCAAAGAGCTGGACCGGCAAGTCACCGGGCAGGGGTCAATCCTCCATGCCCACTACCACCAAGTGGCAGGACAAACCTATGCAACCCATGGGATGTCAAGGGCAGCTAAGACATACCAGCCAAGGTATGGGCATACCCGTGTTGCCTTACCACGAACCGTCCGAGCCCGTCGGCCCCAGCGGCACAAGCACATTCAGCCTGGACACCAGGTGGTACGAGCCCCAACCCCGACCTCGGCCCAGCCCTCGGCAGGTCAGGAGGGCTGAGCCCAGTTTACATCAGGTGGTGCTACAACCTTCAAGGCTTTCTCCTCTGACCCAAAGTCCCCTGAGCTCCCGCAACAGCTCCCCGGAGCTGACCGCCCGCGCCCGGCCCCGCCCGGGGCTCATCCAGCAGGCGGAGGTGTCGGAGATCACGCTGCAGCCGCCCGCGGCCGTCAGCTTCTCCCGCAAATCCACGCCGTCCTCCACGGGATCTCCGGCACCGAGCAGCCGCGGGGACAGCCCCAGCTTCCGACCGACCACCGCCTTCACCCCCGTGGGCACCGGCTTCTCCAACTCCCAGGGCTCCTCCCTGCCCGTGGACACCGTGGATGTTTTCGGAGACATCCCTTCTCCGAGGAGGGCTGGCGAGGAGATTCTCCAACCGGAGCCGACATCCACCACCACGGTAGCCGCCACGGGGTAAGTGCGTGAGCCCCGTGGTGACCCCCCCCCGGCCCCTTCCTGGCTTCCCTCACCCTGCCTCACCCACTCCCTCTGACTCCCTCCCTGCCATCACCATTCCAACTGGTAGGGTCTCTCTGGGCACGCTGCAGCATCCCTTTTGGAGACGGCGTCCCGCGGGCTTTGCTAGGCAGAGGCTGGTGCCACGGGCACGGGTTGCATGGCCGCCGCCCGAGAGCGCTGGGTTTTAGGCAGGCGACCTTCCCGGTCCCTTGGGAATCTGGGAGTGCCGTGACTCGGGCTACGGGCCGTCTACCAGGCGTACAAAGACCTGGCTCGCTTAGGTAAGTGTCCTGGTGTCACTGGAGGTTGTTTCCTCTTCTAGCTGCTGGCTCTTGGCTTTCTTCGAACGTTAGGGCCGCCGCCGCCGCGCCTCTGTCTTCCTCCTCTTCCTTCCCGCGGAGTCTAGAGAGCTTTAATGCATGACAGAAACAGCTATCACGGTCACCGCCCCACCTGCAAAAGGGATGCTGCAGCCCCAGGACGCGGGCAGGGAGAGATCAAGGACTTAGCCACACCAGCAGCATGTCAGGAGAGGAGGAAAAATAAAAATAAACTAAGCCCAGCGGAGATCGGGAGGCTGCCGGCACGCTCAGATCCTGCCCTAAAGAGGGATGTGGCTGCACTAGACAGTAGCGGCTGGTTTTCCAGGTACCAGGGTTGCTCCAGGCGAAAGCGTCTCTCTCTCTCTCTCTCTTTCTCTCTATTTCTCCTCTTTCCTTCCGTCTTTCACAGCACCTTAGACCCCGTAGCCGTGCTTTCGTCCCATCCTTTCGTCTCGCTTCATTCTGGCTTCTTGTCTGGTGGGGTCGAGCCCCCTCCTCCGGCTTGTGGCAGAGAGGAGTCGGGGGCCGGGGCTCCCAGCCCCGCGGAGCCGGCGCGGTCGGAGGCGTTCGGAGAAGAGGCTGTGTTTTGGGGAGGGGGGAGGCAGCGTTTCACCCCGCAGTGCCCTCCGCATTTCACTCCCGCCCTCTGGTACCTGGAAGCGTTATGGCCTTAGCAAATCCCTCCGGCACTGAACGGAAGGAAGGAGGGCTCAGGGGAGAGAGGATGGGGAGGGAGAGCAGCTGAACGAGCCTGAAATGACTTCTGTGTGCCTCTGGAAAACCCAGCTATGGAGCGACGCAGTTAGGGATGTAGTCACAGGTCCACGTCTCCTAGCAGGGCATGCCAAGGAGAGCCAGCTCCAGGACAGAGCCGTGTTAGAGCAGCACTGTTGTCCGTGCTTTTATGCAGTGTATCCATTCGCTTTGTTGATTATCGTTTTCGTTTCTTCTTTTCCTTTCTCTTCTGTTTCTTTCCCCCTTTCTTCTCCAGCCTCGTTTCGTTTGTGTTTCAGTTTGGTTTCTTTCCCTCCTTTTTCCTTTGGAGTTGTTGACGTGCTGATGTGTTGCGGAGCTCGGCTCCTTGCGGGTGTTGATAACTGCTTTGTTTTTGATTAATCTCAGCTATCTGGGCAGTGTTGTCGAGACAAGCTTCTCCTCAGCTCAATAGGTAAGGGTGATCCATGTCCGAAAGGATGGTGTGGGTGCTGTGGAGGGTGGCCGGGAGCGGGGCATGACAGGGGACACGGAAGGGGCTTTTCCAATACCATCTCTTCCTTTAAAGGGGAATAAGGAATCCGAAAACACTAGGAAACACCTCTGGATGCACAGTTTCTGTGGCTTTTGGGTTTCCCCTCCCAGCAGCACACGCTGCTCTCCTGCCTTTGGGGCGGGGGTTTGGGATAAGCCGAGCTGCCGTCTCCCTGGGGCCACCCTTCCTTTCCTGGGGGACGGTGACACACGTGGCACCGTTGGCCCTGGCAGGGCGCACGAGAGTTTTATGGTGTTAGGGAGGTGTGCGTTGAGGTGGGGTTGTCCCGGGTGATCCAAACCAGGAGGAGCCCACGAAAGCCAGGAAAAACAGCCACATCTGGAGCAGCCAGCTGCAGCCAGCGTGCTCAGAGTGGGCTCCAAAAATCGGTCTCCAGTTGCAGTCTGACACATGGACTTTTGTTTCTAGCAGTACCTGGATCTGTTTTCTTTTTCCCAAGTCTCCTCAATCATGGAAAATGGGAGAAGTCTTTCTCCCGAGGTGGACTGTATGCTTGGCAGCAGCAGAACTATGGTCTCAGGCTGCCCAGAAAGGTGTTCTTTCCTTCCCAAGTGTAGTCATGGTAAAATCCCTCCATTCCTGAAATTCTCCTTGGAGAATTCTTTGACTTCTTCTGACCCAGCTGTAATTAAACAGCCCTAAGCAGATCTTCAAAGACTCTTCTAAGAAAATTCTTCTTGGGCTGCCTTCATGGGGCTGGTTTCCTAGATGGCCATGGGCATTTCTGGAACTGGGATGGAATAATTTGGAGGTGGTTTTCAGACCTTAAAAGCAGAAGAATATCACTAAAACTGCCGAATCCAGATGGGATAATAATAGTAATTTGTGACTCAGAGGATTGGCAACACTGACCTGTTTGGCCATCAGCCAGGCTGGTTATGAAAAGAGAGATGGGATTGTAGATGGGCTCATTTCTAGGGCCTGGCCATACCCAAACTTCCTTAGGACAGGTCTTACAAAAAGTTAAGCTTTGCTGCCTTGGTTGGGAAGAGTCAAGGTCCCGGCTGATGTTCTCCAACAGCCTGAGGAGCCTTGTTGGGCTGGGAAAGAGCCTCAGGAGAGAGAGAGGTGGGATGCCTGGAGAAATCAGGGGGGTGTTTCCAGGAGAGGGGAATTCCTCCAGCTGACCTGGAGGGTTGTCCTGGGGTGGGGAGAGCAGGATTGGCGAGGAGGGGGTGTTGGGAGCAGGGACAGGATGTGTGCTCTGTGGAGTAGCCCTCCTCTCCTCATGACAAAACCCGTCCCGTCTGAGCCTTGCAGCTCCAAAGCTCTTGAGCACTCAGCCGCCTTCTCTTTCTGTTTTCCCTTGGTGTCCCATGAGGAGCAAAGCTGGCAGCCAGCCTTGGTGAGGTCTGGGCTGTGCCACGCTTTTTGGGAAATGGGGAAGCCCTCAACAAGGATGTAGCTGTTTGTTCTTGCTCTGTGGCGCTTCCCTGCTCCGGCAGCATTAGGGACATGAGTGGACGTGGCTTTAGGACAGCAGAGGTGAGTCCAGGCTCGTGTCTGAGTTTGGTGAGGCTCTTGCACAGATCTTGGCTGGCTCCAGTGCTGGCTGCCGTGGGCTGATGGATTTTGAGGAGCAGGGTCACACTGCCCAGCAGGATGGGAGCCAGCTGCGTGTCCTACTCCGGGATGCTGCTGGGAGCTGCAGTCACAGGAGCGACTCCAGAGTCATTATCCCCAAAAAGGGGAAGCCAGAGGAATAAATCTCACTTTAATAAGCGAGGAATCCCGTAGAGAGCCCAGCCAAGTAATTTCTTGATGATTTGGGGTCATAAAATTGTCAGTGCATGTGGAGCACAGGGATTTTATACCAGACCAGCCAGATTTCTCTACTGCAGCTGAGAGGAGAGGGACAGGCAGCCTGTGAGCTCCGTGCTGCAGTATGGTGGCTTTTGCTGGGTGAAGCTCAGGAAGTTTTTATGGATGGGCAGGGATAAATGATGCCGTTACTGAGCCAGCACGAGGAGTTCTCTCGTCTTCTCTTAGGATGCAGCGCGCATCTCGGAACAGGGAAAAGGGGGCTGTCGTCTCCCTGCAGAGGGAAACCCAAAAACCACAGACGAGGCACCAAGCTCCCCTGCCCCTCGGCACGGCAGCCTGCCCTGGGGGGCCTCCCCGGACCTCCCTTGCCAGGGCAGCACTGCCAGTGCTGGGAGCTGGGGGGCTTGGCCATGGCGTAGCGTTGAGTGACGAAGGGACGTCGGCGCCAGGCGTGCGGGAGGAGCAGCAGCCCTCGCTCCCCGCTTGAAAGAAAACGGGTTCCCCTTTAAAGACTGTCCATGTGCTGATCCTCTGCATGTGTTCCATGCCTCCTTCCGCTTGGAGAAGTTGTGAGTCCGCTTGTCTGAGTGCGTTTTTCTTTTCTTTCTTTATTATTATTATTATTATTATTATTATTATTATTATTATTTTATTTTTCTTTTCAGTCTCTTTAATTTCCTTATCTATTTTCTCACTCCTGTTTTTCATTTATCTTCCTCTCTCCCTTCCCCTTCCCCATGACTGTATCCCCCTCTTCCTGTCCAGCCCGGCCCCGTTTCCCTCGCCCTCTCTCCTCTCCGTCAGCATGGTGGTGAAGTCCATTGTGTAGATGAGTTGTGGTGTCTGCAGACCTGTAGAAGGGCCCCCCTTCTCCAGTGTGCTCCCTGCTGTGACCAGCCCCTTCCTCCCTCCCTCCTGGCGGTGCCTTGGCAGCAGCAGCAGCCCTGGGCTGGGGCCGTCACCGCGGTGTTTCTCTGGCACCCCTTGTGCTGAAGGATCCCAAACGTTCCGGGATGGAGGCAGCAGCCAGCGCTGCCTCGGAGCAGAGTGGGAATTCTGACTTGCAGGAGCCTCTTGTAGGAGAGATGGGCTCTTCATGTGAGGAGGATGAAGGGTTGAAGGACACGGTGGGCTGCTTTCAAGTGGATACTCTACTTTATCCAAGTGGATGCTCTAACATGCCCAAACTATTCCTGGATGTCAGTGTCTTGACTCAAGGAGAGGAGGAGACAGGGAACGTGTGTTGAGGCCTCCATGAGGTTAAATGTATATAAATGTATGTGTAGTGTCCTTGAATCTCCTGGACCCTTCCTTTATATGGGTTCCCCTTTTGGGTGGAAAGAGGTCAGTGGTGCTCTCAGGGGTCTTCTCCTTTATATCTTTGCTTTGAACGTGGACGGACATTTGAAGAAGAGCAGCTGAGATGTGTGTTGGGCTGGATACTTCTTCTCCTCTACTTCCTTTTCCTGTCCTGGGACTCTTGAATGTCCTTCAGTACCTTTGTGGCCTCTCCAGTACCTCCCAGTCCATGCAGTCCAGACACTTGCTCATGCAGAAGGGTTTTCCTTTGAAGACTCGAGGAAAACTGCTGCTTCAGGTGTTGGTGGTGCCTGGCAGAAGGTTTGTGCCAGGAGATCACGTGGGCTTCACAAAGCTCCTTTGCTTGGCTCTACACTGAAGTTTCCAGAAGTTCGCCCGCCTCCCTGAACATCTCATCTGTTGGTATTCAAGATCTCCTTCGTGCGTGGGCAGCTGCCCAAAATGTGAACTCTGGGGGCAGGAAGAGGCTCTTGGCTGAGCTTAAAATGAAAATTAATTTGGAAGAATCAGAGCCCTTTGAAGAGATAAAGGGTGGGTAGAGCAGATGAAATTTGGCTGCTGAGTAGCATCGTTTTGTCCTCTGTATCTCTGCCTTGCCAGAGGTCAGACAGTATTTATGGTGACACATGGGTTCAGTGCACTCACTGTTTATGTTTGTGTGTATAAATACGACTCCAATTACGGAGAACTAGTGGAAATGAGCTTCAGGCAATTTCCTCATAATCCCTCGTGTAAATCTGTCTAATTTTGTCAGCATGCCACAATAGCTTCTTCTTAGAAAGAAAAAAAAGAGTGGAAAGAGCAGGAGGCTTTTACAAGCTGAGCTTTAATAACAGCGGCAAAGCTGTCTGGGTGGTGGGAAGAGGTGGAAGAAGGCAGGTGCTGGTGGGCAGGATGGTGGCAGGATCGCCGAGCTCGGTGGTGCCCAGGGCTTGGCACACGTGAGCTCCGTGGGGGATGGAGCCGGAGCAGCTGAAGTCACCGTTAGCCAAGTACCTGCAGGAATGCAACCCCCGTGCACCCCACGGAATGGTGGCTATGAATGGGAAAAACCTAATATTGACCATTCAAGCAGGAATTGCTGCAGGGAATGCCGTGCTGTGACCTGTGGGTCACTGTGGTCCTACCTTTGGCCGGCATGTGCGTGGCTGGCTGTGTTGGTTCAGCTCAAAGGGCAGAGCTGCTGCTGGCAGCACCTCTCACAGGAGGCTGGTTGCACTTGGGGAGGTGTTTGAGCTCTGCAAATGTAAACGTCGTCTTCCTGAGGAGGAAGAGCTTGGATCCAGCCAGCGGGACTCCCGGCATGTCTAATGAGCTGCTTCATCTTCGGCTGATGCGATGCTCTGCTGGGAGCTGGAACAGAGGTTTTGCTGGGAGCTGGAACAGAGGCTCTCCAGGAGCTCTCCGCACCTTGACATCTCTGTTGTGTTGGAAAACATGAAAAGGAGCTCTTCTGTGCCCAGTGTTTGGGTTTCTGTTGTGTCTGCTGCGCCTCGGCTGCTTTTTCACCTCACGCTGCACTTCCCTGGGTGTTCTCCAATGCTGCCAGCGGAACTGAGATACTTCGCAGTCACGCTCATCTTCAAAAAAACCCAAAAACCCTTCTTCTCCCCAGGGGGAAAAAATCTCCTGGGAGCTTCTTGCCTGTGCACTCCAGCTGAAATTTCACCGCTCTGGAGACGCTGGGGATGTCGGACGGGAAGCGCTGCTGTCACGCTGTGCTCTGCAGTGGTGGCACACGTGGGGACCCGCGGGGGAAAGCCTGCAGGGTGTCTTCAGTGCCAGCCAGGCTCTGCCTGGACCCCAGGGGAGATGAGGAGCTCCAAACTCTCCGTGGGTGGGTGTACTCTGGTACCACAGCCCGGGACTGTGGGGTCTGTGCTCCAGCCTGTGTCCTTGCCCTTCCCTGCTGCTCCCGCCAGCAGCCACAGTGTTTCTGCAATGCTGGATGGGGCACACCTCGCTGACAGACAGGGTGACATCCTCCTCAGTGGTTCTGTGCCGAAGCAGGAGTCTGAAGGAACCGATGTTGCCTCTTGCAGCCAGCTGAGGTGGCTCCTCTGCCTGCCCTCCTGCTGCCTGTGGCTTGCGGGGTTTGCTGATCCCTGCCCCGCTCACAGACGGATGCAGGAGCTGTCCTCTGTGTGGCTCTTGTGACCAAGTTGTGAGAGCAGAAGAGAGTCATCTCCTCCTCTGAAGGGTGTAGGCAGGCTGGTTTAAATCTCCTTTCCTCGTTGGAGCCTGGCTTAAAGCGTTGGCTTTATCGCAGTGAAAGGTGCTTTGTGGAGGCTTCCCGTCATCTCTGGACACCTTGTCTGCAGGTGGCTTGGGTTTTATCCCAGGTCATTACCTGTGGCCTCAGACTTCTTCTCTGAAGGAGAAGAGTCGGTGACTCTTGGAGGGTTGTGGAAGTAAAATGGAGAGGGGGAAGGAGATGGGAAAGCAGCAAGAAGGTGGGATGCTGTGATGTGTTATAGATGAGAGCTGGACTGCCTGCTCTCCTAAGGAAAAGGTTTTCCTCTAATGCTCTGCTCTCTACAGCAGTCGTGCTTTCCAGGCCTTGGATGGGAAAAACAGGTACAGTGAAGGAAATAAAACAAAAAATCTCTTTGCAAAGGGGAGGATACTGCACCTTGAGCTGGTTCCTGTAGAAGAGTGCCTCAGGGGGTACAGCTGATAAACTGTCCCTTGCAGCTGCTGGCTGTCCTGCAGGAAGCACCCCTTTGCAAATCCCCTCCCTGTCCTCGCAATGAAACCTTGTCAGCGTTTCCATTTCCAGCTCCCAGCCTCTTGCTGTTCCAGGGGCAGATGCTCCCGTGCTGTCGCGTTTCTGTTGTCTCTTCTCACAGGGACCTGGGAATGAGGTACCTCTCCCGGCTCTGTCGGTGTGTGCCCTTGGTGTCCCTGTCTGTCTTGTGGCCCCCGGTTTTTCTGGCTGTGGGAGCAGGGCCAGCAGGATCCTGCCTCCCTGCTGTTTGTGGCGCCGGTGTTGTCCGCCCTGGGTGGCTCGTGGTGCCCGTCTCGATGCTGCCGTGCCGCTTCTGCCTGTCTCTTTCTCTCTCTCTCCATCCCAAGGGGTTTCCTACCACTTCCCAGAAATGCCTTATCGGACATAGGATCTGCCCCGTCCTGTTTTGTTTAGCGGTGTTGGCATGGCAGGCAGGTGAGCTGGGGGTGCCCGTGTTGGACGCGGCCGGTGGCACCGGCCGGGTCGCGGCGCCGCTCGGAAACCTGAAGGAGACGTAGGGGAACAGCGGGGACGCCTCACCTCCTCCATCCCGCGCTCTGGCACGCCTGGCTGGCCCTGCTCCCTCGGCCCCGGGTTTCTCACCTCTTCCTTTTCCACGGCAGAGCCGGCTGGGATCGGCCGATCCCCCACCGGGGACGTCCAGAGGCCCGAGCGTGGCCGGGAGCCGCTGACGGCGCGTGTCTGCTTTTCCTTCCTAGAAAACGTCCATCTCCGCCCGGGGACGCTGCTGCACCTGAGAGGCTCGAAGCTCTGAAATACCAGCGGATAAAGAAGCCCAAAAAGTCATCCAAGGGCTCCTCGAAATCCAGAAAACAACCCAGTGAGTGCGAGGACCCCGCGGTCACCAACAGCATTCCCCGTGTCCTGCTGTGAGCGGAGCTCGGGCAGGTCCCTGCCGGCTGCAGCGCCGGGGGTCTCCAAGCCCGTTCCTGGATGCTGCCCTTGTTCCCTGCCTCCCAAAGGGATGGCTCCCTGGGCTGCTTACCTGCAGGTTGTCCCTCCTTTGCTCCTCCAAACCGAGCCCTTTCCACGCATCTCCCATCTCTAGTCATTTGTTTGGATTTTGAGTGTTAATTTCATTTTCCCTGATACCCAACGTTCTCCTTTCTTGCCACGCTGTGGGTTCAGGGCCAGGCTTGCTGTCACCTCCCTTTCACAGCAAGCAAAGCGCTCTGCTCTGCCTGCTGCTGGCTCCGGTCCCATCTGCCTTCTCTCCCCCCTTCCCAGACGGCTCTGCCTCCCAGGTTCAGCACCCTCCCAGCTCTCAGGTACTGTCGCCTGACGAAGCTGTCTGCCTCCGCAAGAAGAAGAGACACCCTCGTCAGGACCCCTTCGCCCGGCTCTCCGCGCTGAAGGATGACCTCTGCCACCGGCAGCTCCCTGAAGACCAGACAGCCATTCTCAACAGCGTGGACCACGATGACACCAGCGGACACGCCACCCTGCTCTAGCCTAGCGCCGGGCCCAGGAGGTTGAACAGGAGCGGTGGAGGGAGCTGGTGTCACACCGCGGGGGGACGGAGGTGATGGGAAGGAGGGGGGGACACCCCTACGCTGCCGCCTCTCCCAGGGGTCCGGCGGCTCACGGCGGGGACGAGCTGGGGGGAGCCGGGGGATGCTTTGGGGAGGATGCTTTGGGCTGGGTGTTCCTCAAATCCACTTCTCCCCCACCCCAAGCATCTTGGGTGGGGTGGGAAGGGGGGTGTTGCACCTCGGTTTTGGAAAAGATCTCTAGGCTTCAAAGGCATGGATGGAGCTTTTGACATCTGCGTCTGCAGCGCGCGTTTAGGGGGAAAGTGTGGGATTGAGCAGCTGGCCCTCAATCGCCGGAAGAAATTGAGTGACACAGGGTGTAATTAAGTGACAAGAACCTAACAACCCAGGCGGGAACTGGTAATCCCGTGAATCTGATTATGATAAAAACATGACCAAAATAATCCCAGGAAAGCTGTAATTGTGAGAATCTCCCTGCCTCCCCCCTTCCCAGCCTCCTTTGATGTGAAGGTAACAGCAGCAAAACCATCCGTGACATCTTTCCTTACCTATCTCTGAAAGGGAAAAGCCAGAAAGACCCCGAGCCTTCGAATCGGTGCGAGATGTGAGAAATCACCATTTGTCCGCGTGCGGGTGCGTTTGAGCCTCGGTAACGTGCGCTCGGTGCCGTGCGAGCGCGCAGGTACGGGGCTGACGTGATCCGAGGGCATTTCCCCCTCCAGGGGCGGCGTGTGCCGGCTTTGACGCGGGTGGGTTCCATTCATCCTGCCCGACGCTCTGTGTACCGCAGGCGAATGTCCTCCAGTGCCGCGCGGCGATGTGATTTCTTGCTGTGTGATGTTTAATCTCTGCTGATAACTGCCAAGGCGTGCGAGCGAACGGGGCTCGGCCGCGTGGTCCCCAGAGCCTCCGTCGGCAGGCGCTGAGCCCGGGGAGAGCAGCTGGAAGTGCCCAGCTCTGCGGATGGACGTGGATGGCTCCGTGCAAAGCTAAGCCCAGCGTTTCGCGCCAGCTTAAAAATACCTTGCTGCTGGTTTCACCGTTTTCCCCCTTCTTCCTCCCGCTCCAGCCCGGCTGTGTCGGCTGTGACACCCGCCGGGGTCGTGTCCCTCCCTCTGCCCCCTGTTCCCCTCGGTAATGCTGTTCTAATTCTTCACCAGAATGTATTTCCTCTTCAGAATAGGGTAGGTTTGGTGGCCGGTGGTTTTCTGGATTGCATAGGCCTTTTTTTGGTTTGTTTTTAGCAGGTGAGGTGTGACCCGAGAACAGCCGGGCTCACTTTCCTGCTCTGCCTCCACTCTCTGACTGCGTGGCCTTGGGCAAGTCACTTAACCTCTCTGTGCCTCAGTTCTCCCATCTGTAAAATGGGGATAAGTCATATTTGAGCACTTTGGACAAGCACTTGGTGGCCTACAGACTGCAAGTGCTATGTAAATGCTTAGTGCTAATACCAAGCAATCCCTACCTTTAAAATATTTAGAGGTTTTTGTTTTTTCTTTTTTTTTTTAAGTTTGAAGTGGTAAAATCAACCACTGCATCCAGGTTTGCACAGTTCTTCCTCTGCGGTAAAGTGCTAAACCCTCCAGCCTGCCTGGGAATAAAACACCGAGTGTTTCATGTAGATATTCTTGCTTTGAGTGGATTCAGGCTGTAGAAAAAGCGTCAGGAGAGCTGGAGAGCCTGCAGGCATGTTTTTAGCCCCAGGCTCTCTATTTGCATATGAAACTTTTGTTTATTCCCAGGTAGAATTGCCAAGAGATTCTCTGCAATCTCGCCTTTAATTCTGCTTTGCCTTGGTTTTTGCTCTTGCTGCTGGTTGAACCTCCAAGGGCTGAGATGTTTGGAGAAAGACAGTGAGCTCTCGGTTGTGATCCGGCCCTCCGACCACGCCACGCTCCCGGGGAGTTTTTAGGTCGGAGCCTGTCGGTTGCTCTGCCTCGATTTACCTGGCTTTAGAGGTTGTGCTTCCTCTCCCAGCAGGATGCTCGGGAACCTGCGACCACCAAAAGCAGAGCACCGTGTCTTTTCCAATCTCCAGGCCCTAAGTGAGGTTTGAACCACTGGAAAATGAATCCTCTAAATCGATAACGAGATATTCCTGAGCTTTAACAGCTTCGTGTAGGTGGTCTCAAACCATCAGCAGGTTTGTCTCGGGAAGGAGGGAGGGTCTGGCAGAAATGCCCCTCTCTTTCCAGCCTGCACCAGGGCTTTTTATTGACGTGACGAGTGACCTGACGTAAGAACCTCAACTCTCAGAGTGAGAACTCAACCTTGCTAACAGTATGACTGCGAATTTCTTTTATTTGGGTGTGTTTTTAGGGTTTTTCCCTAGAACCCGCTCGGATCTGAATTGATTTAATGCCATTCTCCCGCTCGGCAGCGGGGAAAACTCTGCCTGGCTTGGCCAACTTCAGCTCGCCGGTCACTCCAGCCGGGCTGCTCCTGATGGACAGGTGACCCTCGTGGAGGCTCTGTGCTGCCTGTGCCGTGGCCAACTTGCTCTTCCTTTTGCTCTCGTTGCCTCAGCCTCTCGAACAGAGGGTTGCTTTTCCATTTGAGTGCTTTCCAAACGATTTACGACACCCGTTCGGATGGGCCAGGCGCTGTCTTCAGGCTCTTGAGGTTGCTACCTCAGGACTATGCCCCATCCCATCTTAAGGAGCTCTAGAGGACCTGGAGTGCAGGGCAGGTTGACGGAGCATGCCGGCTTGCTGGGTCAGTCTTTTGAGAGTTGTTTTCCTTTTGCAGGTGTTTTGAGCCACTGGGCTTTTCATGGTCTTCGACCTTTAGAGGCTGGAGCTGCAGCCCTCTCTCTTTCAGCCGTGTACCTGCCACGCTGCTGGAGTGGGAAATCCCGCCCGGGCGCCTCGTGGAAGCAGCTCCTCCCTAAAACCATCCTTAACTCCTTTCCCTGCTAGACCGAGTTACCTTCCGATAGACTCGGGCCGTGCTTTGGCTGACTGGCTCGCCCCTTGCTTTGGCAACCTCCTCGCTTCTCCCAGCCCTCTGGTTTCCATGCCCTTCAGGGTTGCTCCTCTCTCCTTCCGCGGACCTGGAACATCGAAACCGTGTCAGACGATGCCAAACGCTTCCCCCATTTCACCCCTGTTTGAACTCCGTGTCGCTTTGGTGGTTTGCAAACACAGCTGCTGCTGCTGCTGCTGCTGCTGCTTCATTTTTTTAAATTTTTTTTTTCTTTCATGCTGCAAAATATATCTTGATTTTTATCTTCCTGGGCCAAACTCTCTTATTTTCTAAGCTGGTCTGAGGTAGACGGCTCTTTCTGTATCAGCAACCGGACGATTCCTCCTTGCACGCTGCGAACGCGATGTTCCATTAGGTCCCTTGGCAAATCCTGGCCCACGGTGAAAAAATGCCTCTGAAATCGCAAGGATATTTGTCCCTGGGCTCTGCTGAGGTGTCAGTGCAGGGGTGCCAACCCAGTTTTGGGGGGTCCTTGCCGGTGCTTCTCCCTGCGAGGTGGCCACGGTGGGGATGCTCCAGCGCCGGTTTCATGCTGCCGTGGGGGTTGCGGGATTTGGGCACCCCGAGCTGGGGGAGGTGACACGGAGAGGTGGGTCCGGGGTGTCACTGAGATCCTGTGGAAAAGGGGTGGTCCTGGGGTGCCGTCCCTTGCAGCCCGTCCAACAGCGAGTCCTGGAGCAGGCAGGGAAAAAGGGCAGGGAAAGTGCTTTGCCTGCTTTTCCAACAGGACTTGCTGAGCTCTCATCCACGTGTTCCTAAGGTGACTTTGCCGTGCAGCCCCACCGGCGCTTTGGTTCCGCGGTGCTGACGTGAGGGAAAATGCAAGTAGGGTAAGGCGGGGAGAGGGAGCGTTCAGGGCTCGTTTGTGGGCCCCCGTTTCTGTGTCTGCCTCTAACAGCATCCACAGGCACTGGGAGCGATGGGTTTGTGGGATGGGGGAGCTGCAAAGTCCCAGGGTCTCTTCCCAGGCTGAGCCTCGGCATGGTTTGCAGTCTGCCCACGAGCTGAGGGGTCTCTGTGAGCCCCCAGGGTGTCTGTGTGAGCAGGGGATGCTTTTCCCAGGAGGATTCTCATTCCTACTGCCCTGTGCCAGTCACCTGTGACTTGGAGGCTGCTTCGGGGCACTGGTGGGCTCCAGACTGTTGTGGTGTTTGTCACCTTGTCAGCTGGCTCGGTGCCACCCGCTTTGGAGGAAGGCTGGAGGTGATGCCGTGTGGATAGATAAATGCAAAGGGAATATAAAGGGAATAACAGCTTGCTGTACCTGCCTCTGGGAGTGTTGAGGACACTGGATTTGGGCTCAGCAGCCCAGGCACGGTCCTGGCAGGGCTTAGTCATGTCTGGTGGCGTCCGGACGTGACACGCATTCCAGACTCATTGCTGCTCCCACCTTGCCGTCTGCATTAGGACAAAATCCGCCTGGCATTTTGGTTTCTCCTCCTGCTTCAGGCAGTGACGTAGATTTGGGAGTTCTCGGAGTTTTGGGTTGGTTTCAGCTGTAGCTCTTGTCTGGAGGAACTTTTCCATGAGGCTGGACCTTCAGGGATTTCCACACGTCCCACGTGGGCTCGCTGCAGCCCCAGACTGGAGTCAGGGCTTTTTGGGAAGGAAATCTTTTTGAGGAACCGGAGTGAAACCCACTGTACATATGAGATATAAATAGATAGAGAAGCGTAGGACAAAGGTAGATAGGTTTGCAGAATTCAGTAGATTTGCATGTCGGGGTATGTGTGTCTCTAGGGGAGAGTTTAGAGCCGTGCTGGAGCGGGGGATCAGGATGGGCAAAGCGGGGAAGGGGCTGGGAGCAGCGGAGCCTGAGGGGAATTTGGGGATGGAGAGGCACCAGCGTGACCTGCGCTGCGGCCCTGCTGCACACAACAGATTGCTCCGTTTCATTATTTCATCCCCAGTTTTTAGCTTTGCTTTGTTCACTGTCCGTGACTCACCCCTGGGCCGTGACAAGGACAAGCAGGAGGGACAGGTCCTGTGCTCGGCGTGTCCGAGGCACGTGGGGCGTGACACGGGGCGCGACACGGGGATGTCACGTTGCCTCATCTCTGGTGCCGTCGCTTAAAGGAAAAGCTGCACCACGCAGAAACCCTTCCCTCAAGTCCCTCTAGATGCTGCTCTCTGGTTACTCATGTGAAAGCGTTCTGCTTTGCGTCTGTTCTTCCCAGAAAAGCGTGAGTCAGAAGGGATGAGAGAGGGATACAGCTAAATTTGTCCCCTGAGCTGAGGAACGCGGCACCGGCTGTGCCAGCCGGCCCCAGCAGTGCCTCCTGGGAGGGACAAGATGTTCTTGACAGTGTCTTTTTATTTTAAACCTCATTAGCAGGACTTTGAGGATCTGAGGCAGAGAGGGGATTTGGTCACCAGTGATGCCAGGGCTGGTACTGGCCCCGGGCACGGGGGCAGCCGGATTCAGGCTGGATTCCCACTCCTCTCCCAGAGCCGTCCCTGCGCTGTCGGGGCACGGGGTAGCCCTTATTAAAGAAAACAAGAGGTTTGCTCCCATTTCCCCCCTTCAGCTTAATTTTTTTGTTTGTTTTTTTTCTGTTTCTGAGTATCTTGACTCCTCTCTGCCCGCGTTTGCTGGGGAGGAGAGGTGGGAAGTGCAGTTGTTCCTGTTAGAGATCTGTCAGGGGATGCTTGATCCAGGAGCTGAGGGCTGGGGAGCAGCGACCAGATTTGGCCACACTGCTGCCAGCGAAAGAAGAAACTGAACATTGCACTTAATTCCCATCAGCTGGCACACCCCCGAGCAGGGAGGACCGGTGTGGTTGTGGGAAGGGACTGGAGAGGGGAGCCTGTTCCCCTCCCTGGGCGACTGGGATGAGAGGGAGCCGCGTTTGCCCATTCTCCCCGTTTTTAGGTGTTTTGGCGCAGCTGGCTGAGCTCTGTTCCTCGGCGTTGTGTGGCAGCAGGACGAGCGTCCCCAGTGCTGGGGCTCTGGCTGACTTTTGATACGTGCATGGATGGAGGAAGGACCCTACCTGGGGAGGGGGTGGGCAGAGAAAGGGGAGGGAAGGGGGGCTGGTGCAGGCTCGGGGGGGTTGGCTGTGGCAAGCATGCGCTGTAGGGGTAGCTAAGGATTTTTATACTGGTGTCAGTGGGGTGGGAAACGCAGGATGGAGGGGCTGGCATCCCCCAGGGAGGACAGTTCGCCCAGATTTTGGATTTACCATCAAAATGACACTTTTTCTCCCAGGAGGGCTTTTATTCTTGTTCTCCTGAGGTTGCAGGGCTGCAAAAGAGGGTGCCCATCTTGCAGTCCTGCGGTCTGAAAGCTCCTCGGATTTCCACCTACTCCCCCCCCCAGCACTTAGATTAAAATAAAACACACAAAAAAAAAAAGACTTGAGAAATGAGCCCCAGTATCTCTGTCTGAAGAAATGATATTGGTGTATCGAAACCGCATTGTATATAAAATTAAACAAATATATATTTACTTTCTATTTTAGAAGGGGGGGGAGAATAAATATTTAAAATAATTCCTTAGTAATAGGTGTCAGAAACTTCTGTGCAGCATGAGGGAGGCTGTCAGAGGTGGGGAGAGTCTCAACAGCGGGAGCAGAGCGAGTATTTTTACATTATATTGCGCTTCAGCTTCTCTGCTTCTCCATCCACCTATAAATAGACAAAATATATATACAAATATATATATATATAAATTATATATATCTAAGTCACATAGCTGTTTTATTTTTGTATCCATGCCTAGTGCTGTTTGAGCAATACGGTGGCGAGGGAGAGGAGGGCTGGGCCAGGCCGGGGGCTCGCAGTGCTCCGGGGGGATCCGCCCGCTCCGGGCCCCGCGTCACCGCTGTTTGCTGTTTCAATAGGGAAAAACACTAAAAAGGGAAAAAAATCCCGGGATGGGGAAGCCTGGGCTTGCTGCCAGCTTGCCCAGTGCCACGGCGAGGTGGTGTTTCCACTGAGGGCTGTCTTGGGCTTCTTTTTTTTTTTCAGAGAAAAAAGACAAATTCCGGCTCCGAGGGCGCTCGGGGAGGATGAGGCAGCTGCAGCCTGGGAGGTGGCACGGGATGGAGACACTGTGGGGACGGGGTCCCCACGCTGCTGCCTCGCTGGGAGCTGTTGGTCACCTGTCCTCGCCGCCCTCATAAATCCCGAGGGTTTCTGAAACCCTCCTGCAGTTTGTGGAGCCACCCAGGTGGCCACAGTGGGACTCTCCAGGTCCCTGCACCCGGCTGGAGCAGGGAACCTTCTCCGTAGGGAATGTCAGTACCTCTCCAGGAGTGTCCCCGGCCCGAAGGGCTTGCTGGTGCCCACTGGTGTCCACTGGGGCAGGGTGAGGGGCTCTCCCTGCATGGATGCGTGGGATGAGGGGGCTCTCCCTGTCCCTATGGATGGGATATCGGGCTCTCCCTGTCCTGATGGATGGGTTGGGCTCTCCCTGTCCCTATGGATGGGATATCGGGCTCTCCCTGTCCCTATGGATGGGATATCGGGCTCCCCCTGTCCCTGTGGATGGGATATCGGGCTCTCCCTTCCCTATGGGTGGGATGTGGGGCTCTCCCTGTCCCGATGGGTGAGGTGGGATCGAGCCCTGGCGTGGTGGGGAATGTGCCGGGGATGTTTGGGGCTTTTCCTGCAGGGCAGTACGGACCCGCCGGATCCCTGCCCCTTCCCTGTGGGTTGTGGGGGGACGAGGAGCCACTTTGGGACTGAGCAATGCCAGGGAGCTGCAAACCATCCCTCTGCCTTCGGTGGAGCAGGATTTGGGGATTGTCTTTGGGCTTCGCTCCCCATGGGCTGTGTCCCGCAGTCCTGGGCTCTGGGGGGATCCAGATGCTGTTTTTTGGGCTCAGATGTCCCCGAGGGGACAGTGGCACAGCCCCCGAGTGCTTCCACCCCTCCAGAGGCAGGCAGAGGTCCCTCACCGTGGTCATGCCATGTCCCCACGGGCTGAGGCACGAATGTACTCCCGGGAGCTGGCCCCTCGCAGTGGCCCCATGTCCTCTGTAGGTGTCACCTGTATTTTCCATGGTATTTCTCTCTTCTTCGTCGGGTCGGGGGGGGGCTGGGGGGGATGTTTCTAATATCCAGCCGAGATTTGTTCAGCACCAATTCTTGATATCGAAGCAAAGCATGTTTGGTGGGACTAACTTGCATTTATTAGCGGTAAATACATAAGTGAGTATTTTATATGTTAAACAAACAAACAAACAACACAAAAAAAAAAAAAAAAGATGTCAGGAGAAAGAGAAGGGATGAGATTTCTCACCGCTCGGTGTCCGGGCTGGGGGGCTGCCTCGCCCCCTCCCGGTGGGGCTTTGGGGTATTGCTGGGGGTGGGCAGGGGGGCGGGCAACTTTCTCCTTTCCCCATCTCCCCTGGAATCACTTACAGAAAAAAAACAGGCAAAGGAAAGCTAGAAATGTTTACAAAGCACACTTCCCGCAGTACCGTTAACCCTCTGGATGCCAAACAGGCACATCAGGAGCTGCTCCCTCCCCGCGCTCCGGGGGGGCCCAGGGGCGGCGGCTCCCCCAGCACCGTCCCGCTTCCCGTGGTTTCTTTGGTTTGGTTTTGTTGGGCTCCGTCCCCGCTGCCTCCATCCGCGCGCGCCTGCCCGGAGCTTGCTTTCCAGGGGGTCCGCTCCTGCCCCCTCCCAGGCTCTTCCCGCTCGGCTGCGAGCTGTGGGAAGCGCCTGTCTCCGCTCGGGGAGGTTCTGGCTCGGTGGGAGATGCTGGCACTCGCTCCCTGCCCTCCCAGATGCACTTTAAGGCCAAACTTCCTTTTTTTTTCTTCTCTGGGGCTGGCAGAGAGCAGGCAGGGGATGCTCCCGTGGCCCCAGGGGGTGCAGGACCTTCCACGCGGCCGTGCAGGCTCCGGTCCCTCAGCATTTCCCGTGTGGGAAAGCCCTTTGGAAACCCTGGAAGTGCCCACGTTGCCGTAAGGTTCATCCTTTGGGGCATTCGGGGATCGCACCTGCACGCCAGCTCCTCGGGGAGCAGCAGCCCTGGATCCCCCCGGGAGCATCTCCAGCTCTCCCATGGGAGCATCCCTGGCTCTCTGGGGGAGCCCAGACTTTTTAATCCCCTTTTAATAGGTTTGTAGACTCCCTGAACCCTCGTAGATCTCCATAGGTAGCTCTTGATTTAATCCCCTCCTAACCCCGTAGTGTTTTCCCCTAAGGCAGGATTTTCTTCCGGACCCAACGCGTCTCTGGTTGCGTGGGACAACCTTTCCCTCTTTTTAAGAAGAATTTCTTGCCTCTGGATATAAAGACTAGACCATCCAACCTCGTTTCCATCTCTTGAATGTCGAGTATTACGATGTATAACACACGTTAGGGTGCTCTTTGGTGCTGTTTCAATGGTAACCAGTGGAACTGACTTTTTTAAAATAACAATAACAATAAAAGAAACTTTAGTGCCGCTGGTTCCATAACGTTCGTTGTCGACACTTTTTTCGGTTTTTGGTTTGTTTTTCTTTTTTTTGGAAAGTTTTGTTAGGGGTTTGTTGTTTTGTTTTTTTTTTTAATTCTTTTTTTAATTGTTACTAAACAGTGAGTAGCGATCGGCTGCCGGGTTTCTGTGGTGTTGGTTTTAGTGACTGGTGGCTGCTGCGAGCTGGGCGGGCTGCGTCACAGCTTAGTGGGATTTGGGATCGAGTCGCTTCCTTTTGGAACTGCACACAGCAAAACGAGCATTTGATGGGAGCCCAGACGGCAACTAGAGGGTTAATTTTTGAACTTTCAGGTATGTTCCTCAGAAGAAAATAATAATAATAATAACAATAATAATAATAAAAAAAAAGAGTTAAAAAAAAAAGATAAGAGAAACAAAACACTATTTTTTCAGTAAGCTTTTTTTTTCTGTAAACGATTTACAAATAAATCTGACATGATGGTGCTGTACCAAAGCCTTATACGAAACTTATTCCGCGCTCTCTATAATCTCTCTGTATCTGTATTGTTGCTCTCGGCCTCCGCCAAGGCCAGGAAATGCCAGCAGGAGGGACCGGTGGCCACGCTCGGCATCAGCATCCCCGGAATTCCCCGGGATGGGCCCGGAGCCGCTCCGGCCCGCGGGGAGGGAAAGCCAAATTTCAGCATCGCTCCCCAGGCGTGCGATGAGGGGCACACGTGGGGGGGGTCCCTCACCCCAAACTCTCCTTCCGACTGGGTGCTATCCTGCCCTGGGCAGGGATCCGAGACTTCGCCGGGAGCGCTGCCCGCTGCTCCCGGCATCCCCGCTGCGGCTCCGAGGGGATAACGACCCACCGAGCCCCCTCCTCCGGGGGCTTCCGCATCTTCCAGCTCAGCCCGACCTCCGCAGCGCTTAGCCAAGGCAGACCCCTGGCTCTTGCCCTGCGAGCCCTCTCCCGGCCCTTCCCCTGGGGCCGGCCGGGAGCTGGGGCTGCTTTGATAGCTCTAAGCAATAATCCCACTCTGCCAAGAAAGTTGGGTCCTTTTGGCTCTTGGACTGTTGTCAGTTAATGAGTAAACGCTAATAAGCCAACAAAAATTGGAAGAAATGAGAGTTTGAAGCCCTGCCTTACTGGGAGTAGCTGGTCCCTCGGTCTCTGCCTGTTGGGATTTTAAGGCCTGCTGAGTACTTAATTTATCGCCGGTAACATTGCATGTTCATAGATTGACTTCTTGAGTTGATTTTTCTTATTTTAATGTACCCACTATAAGAAATTCTGGCAGTGTTGCAATGTTACGTACAACTAGCCATGCTGTAGGAGAATGATGGGTTTTGGAATCGATTAACTTGCTCCTCATGTAACATTACCCTGCTTCAGAAATGTTTTGTATTTTGATATAAATAAACATTTGCTATAAAAAAAAATATATCTATAAAAGGCTTGGTCGCTGTCGTTGGTTCGAGGGGCTGTGGGGAGGGGGTGGGCTGCCCCAGAGGTGTTTGTGGGGGATGCTGGGCTGTTCTTTGTCCCACTGGGGTTTGCAGCGTGTCCCAGCCGGTGCTCCGGGCCGAGGTGGGTACTGGGATGGACAGCGATGGTCCTGGTTTTGGGCAAGGAGTGGGAGGAGAGAGAGCCCCAACCCCATCTGACAGGGTGATGCTGGACAGTGAGCCCCGTCCCCTCCCACAGCTGCCCTTTCTCATCCCCTCCCCTCCGGCCGGGCTAACCCGCGCTCCCCTCCCCTTCACCTGCTGCCTTTGGAGTTTTTCCCACCTTTTTCGCACTGATTCATCCCGCAGGAGCCCCCCCCGATAATAAAGTCTGTGTGCAGCCGTGGAGCGTGCCCGGGACTGTGCGCCGTGCGGTGCCACACTGTCCCCAGCCTCGCTGGCGGCCGTGCCACGAGGTGGCAGTGCCGGCTCGGCAGCTCCCGGCGCTGGCGACGACCTTGGAGGGAGAAGAGGCTGCCTCGACCACCTCCAGCATCGCTGTCCTCCGTGTGTCCCCCAGGGCCGGGATGGAGGGGCTGCTCCTGTCTGCTCCTCCTGCTTGCCCTTGAACTGTCCCCCGGCGCTGGGGTCCCCATGGGTCCCCCCCAGCCTCCCTGCAAGTTGGTTTTCAGGGAAGATGTGCTGCCCCCACACCCCTCAGCGCGCTGGGGATGTGGCTCGGGGCCGTGCGGCATCCTTGGGGTCGGCTCCAAGGTTTCCCGGTTGAACCCCCTCAGCGAGCGGGGATGCAGCTCAGGGCACGGCAGCACCTTTTGGGTGCCAGCTCCGGGGCTTCCCAGTTAAACCCCTCCCCGGGGGGAGCAGGGACGCAGAGAAAGGCGATTTTCACATCCCTCACCAGCTGCTCCCCAAAACTGGGGGCTGGGGCAGCCCCTGGCTATTCCCACACGGACCCTGCACGCCGCTGCTCCATCGGCGCAGGGAGCAGGGACCGTCCCGCGGAGGTCCCAGCACAGGCGGCAGGGTGCTGGGAAGCTGCTCAGGTGCCTCCCTCCAGCTTTGCTCCAGGCTTGGTGAAACCCCGCGGGAAGCAGGAGGAATCCTCCCCGCTGGATCTCCAGGAGAACTGATCCCCGCTGCTTCAGAGGGAGCGAGGGGGCGCATACGGGCTGCCTGGGCTGTGTGACTGAGAATCGCGCAGTCGAACGGCGCTGCTGGAGCTCACCCAGGGCTGTGTGGGTCACAGGGAGCTCCCTGGGCTGGGAGAGCGTGGCGCTGGTGTGCATGGCAGCCCCAGTGCCCGCAGTCCGCCCAGCGCAGGCGGGCAGCCCACTGTGCCGCTGGCCCGGGGCACGGTCCCCTGGCAGTGATTTCAGCCTCACAAGGACGGCTGACACTTCCTGAGAGGGCTTTGGACTCCCTCCAAGGGTGCAGGAGCCGAGAAAAAGACTCGAGCTGCAATCAGCGAGCCGAGGTGTTCCCAGCATTTTGAACACCCGTCCCCAGGTAACGAATTTATTTCAGCTCCCGGAGCCAGGCAGCATTCCCCTCCCGCGGAGCCCGGCATCTGGCTCCTGGCTCCTTCCCAGCCCCTCTGGGGGCCAAACCTCTGCTCCCGGGGCGGGTAGCAGTGGCAGGAGGTGGCAGGAAGGCGAGGGGATGCCCCTCCTGCCCCGGGGAGAGGCTCCGTGCCCTCCACAGGTGGGTCTGGCTGGAGGCGCAGTTTCTGCTATCAGTGAATTATTGATTGGATTTACCGCCACGGCTCTGACAACACCATTACTGGCTTTGACTTCATGTTTAAATCATCACTCCAATAGCTCTGAAAGATGCGATATTTTATTTAAAACGCACTCAGTGGCTCTTTTTGATCCCCTGGCTCGATGTGCCGCTGGCAGAGCGGGGGGAGCGGTGGGTGCACGGCTGGGGGAGCACAGTCCCTGCACGAGAGGCTTCAGGGACACTCAAGGTCACTCTGCCGAGGGTGGAGGGAAAGAAACTTCCCCCTCATGCTCCAGATGAAAGGCTGCAGGTAACGGGGAGGGCGAAGAGCTCTGCTCCGCCTTCAGCCCCGTCCCTGCTGCATCCACGCGAATCCCTGCGGCTGATGGAGCGAGCAGGGAGCGCCTCCAGGGCTCTGCGCCCCCAGCTCACCCCGCTGTGCTCTCCCACACATCCCCTGGCCCCTGCTGTGTCCCCGCTCTCCATCCCCAGCGCTTCCCCAGCTCCCAGACGCTGTGCCCGTGTCTCCCCAGCTCCTCTCTGCCGTGACCCGGCTCTGGGGTGTGCAGGGCAGCTGTGCTGCTCTGGGGCTGCAGGTTTGGGGCGCAGCACTGAGGGTAGCAGCCCGTGGGGCCAGAATTCCCCCATGAGCAGCCCCATGTGGGGCTGTTGGGATGTCCCGTGCCAGCCCGCTGGGAAGCGGCGCTGCTCGCTCCGGCAGGGTGGCAGGGCTGCCTGCATCCCTGCCTGCCTCTTTATCAGCTTTACCATCCAATATTCCCCGGCTGCTTTCTCTTTGCTTTACATTTATCAATATCGCCAGCTGATCCCGCAGTCCCCTCCGCGGGTTTATTAATATTGCCCTCTGATCTGCGGGAAGCGGCCGCGCTTTATATTCCTGCCCCATCCCCAGCTCCTCCAAGCCCCCACGCCATGTTTAATTAGATTTTCTCCTTGGCTCAGGCAAACACAAATTGAGCTCCTGGTATCTCTCTCCTGTGCTGGAGCTGGTGCCTGGCTGGGGTGGACAGCACATTAATATTCCAGTGCTGGTGCATCCCGGGGTGGTGCAGCCTGGGGGCGTTTGTCTGGGAGAGGGGATTATTTCTGATCCCCCCACCCTGTTTTCCATGGATGGCAATTAACCTGGCAGGGAAATACCTTTTCCTACTAGGTCAGGGTGGCCAGGGTGAGGGTTCATGATTAGGAAGCAGCACGGGATCCCTGGGTCAGAAATCCATTGCATTCCCCCCTTCCCGCTGCTCTGGGCCGTTAATGTCATTTTTCAAGGAATCCTCCTGGGCTTGCCTTTCCCCAAGTCAGTGGGGACCAGCGCTGGCCTCTCCCACTGCTCCATGGCAGCTTTTCCACATCAGAGGGAAAGAAAATTGTTTATGCAAAGTTTGTCAGTCCCTCCAGGCACGAAGGGAAGCGTTGATTGTTCTCCAGCTATCTCAAATCTTTTGCCAGTTTCCAAAATTAAAATTTTTCCCTGTGTCTCGCAGACATATTTGGTGTTCGTGCTTGGATTTCCAGACTTACTGTCCAGCAGATGCATTATTATTATTACTATTATTACTATTATTGCTATTATTACTATTATTACTATTATTATTTTATACTATATTATATTTTATTTTTTCTTATTTCCCTCCCCCAAAAATAAATAAGTAGTTTTATTTGTTGGATTTCTCCTCCTGCCACAGTGTCACCCTTTGTGTGTTCCTCTCCTCCCAGGGAGCACAGGATGGAATTTGCTGCAGGGATGCTCGCAAGGATGCTCATGCGGGGACCAGAAACCCCTCCTGGGGCTGGATCTGCCTTTCTCAGCTGTGGTTCCGTGGGGCAAAGAGCTTTCCATCCCTGCAGCCAGGAAGCCTGTGGCGCCGCTGGGATGCAGGATCTGCTCCCCGGGATGCTGCCTGTCCTCTCCCAGCCCTGCCGGAGGAATGTGCTCGCCTGAGTCAATAGGAAGCTAATTAAGCCATTTATCTGGGAAAAGCAGCCACTCCCGGTGAGCTCTGCTGTCGGGATGGAGGAGGAAGGGGTGCAGAGCCGGGGAAAGCAGGAGCCAGGGAAGGCTGTGGGCAGCCCCTGGAAGGGGGAGAATCTCAGCTGGGAGCAGAGCAAGGTGGGGACCATCCCCAGCGTTCCCTGCCAGGACACTGCTGACCCCTGGGCCAGCTCCTGGTCTTCCACGTCCTGCCTGAAACAAGTCCCTGATGATGCTGCAGTGCTGAAATCCCCAATAAACTGCTTTTCTGTCTGAGAAGTCGGTGCTGAGCTCTATAACATCCATCATTCCCACCCATAATGACGAAGAGTGTTTATTCCCAGCTGCCCCTCGGCTCTGTGCTACCCATGCAGGGGACCCAAATCCCATCTTTTCCCCCCAAACTCCCCTCTCCGGGAAGACCAGGCTTGCTGTTTGCAGGCATGGCTCTGCAGTGAAGCAGGCTGCACTCTAACTTTTAAATTGACTTTTTTAGTGGAGCCCTGGGAGGTTTTTCCGAGGAGTGCAGCCTATTCTTCAGGGCTTTTATAAGCCTTTAGTAGTTTAAGACACAACTAAGTTGGCCCTAATCCCTCATGAAAGCACGCAGGTTTTCTTGCCCTTCTGCTGCATCAAGGTCTTAGCCCGGTGCTTTCCTTCACTGTTGGGTTTGTCTGAAGGATGGGAAGGAAATGCCTGTGAAATTTTCCTTTTTAAAGGCCTGGATCCTCAGATCAGACCCATCCAGGGGGTTTAGGGGAAGGAGATGGGTTCCTTGGGACAGGGGGAATGTCTCGTCCCCGCTGTGGTCTCCCAAATCCCCCTGGCTCCATGAACGTGCAGCACCTGTGGATGTCTTCGGCTGGATCATCCCCCCACGGATCCAGAGTGAGGGGGACAGTGTAAAAATACGGGGAAAAAGGATTTCTCTAGCAGAACAACAGTAACCCTGCAGCGAGAGGGGCTGTGCAGCTCTGCCCCCCAAAGAAGATGCCCAGCCAAGGTTGAGTTGCCTGATGCAGCATTAAACACATGCAGAGGGTTTTATCCATTGCTTTGGAGAAGTCCCTTGGATTCTGGCCGGGGTTTACTCTCAGAGAAATGGCTTTTGTGAGGAGAGAGGAAGTGCTGCCCTGAAGGTCTGGAAATGGGTGGATACAGAGCTGGGGGGAGTCTGTGCTTGGCCGGGGCTGGGCAGGAATTTACTTCCCAAAAGAATTCTCATGGGCACTGGCAGGATGAGCTGTGCCTCGTTCTCCAGCCTTTCCCAGACCTGGGGCTGCCCCAGGGTCACTCTCTGGTGGGGTCTGTGAGTGTTTCGGACCCCGAAAGGAGGATTTCTGCAGCCACGGCAGCCTGTGGGGGAATGAACCCTGTGCTGGATGTTATTCCTGCACTCTCAGGGAGTGAAGCATCTTTGAAAGCCCCAAACCCCCCAAGGAGCCTCGTGGGGTGACACCAGGGGTCGGAGCAAGGACAGGCTGCATGCAGGCAGGGGGAGGGAATATTTGCTCACCCCACACCCCAGAACGATGGGAGCTGCAGGAAGGGATGGATCACACTGGTGCTGAACCCGAACACACAGCTCTGCCCCCCAAAACCACGCACAAGGGGGGCTTGTCTGCCAGTGGGGGGAGATCCGGGTCCCTCTGGGCCAGCCTGGCGGGAGCCGGCCCATTTGCATATTAGGGGTGAGTTTATGAATTATGCAGCCACCACGGCACGTCCGGAGGAATCGGCTGCAACATGGAAAGCATATTTATCTTCGTGTCTTATTGATTTATTTTTCCTCTCCTGTTTTTTCAAGCTCGAGCAGCTGCAGCGAGGAAGGGAAACCAGCGCGGGCGGCCGGGGGGCTGCAGGGGGACACTGTCCCCTCCCTGCAGGCATGAGTCCCACGGGGTTTCTCCACCCTGGGAGCTGTTTCACAGACACCAACACGTTCTGGGTACTCTGATGCTTGTTCTGGTGGAGCAGGAGCCTGGGAATATTTCAAAGAGTGAGGGGAATCGTTTTTGGTGACAGCGCGGGTGCTTTTGAAGGGTGACCTGGACCATGGGGTGGTGAGAGGGACAGTGACCAAGAGCTGTCCTCCGTGGGCATGGTCACAGGTCCTAGACAGGAGCCAGGCTGCGAGGACACGTCAGAACATTCGTCCTCATCTGGGTGGCAGTGCAACCATCCATTATTGCGTTGTCTCCATTGTCTCTTTGTCCATCCATCTACCCTTTCCACTCATTAACTCAACCATCTGCTCCTTCATTTATCTCCCATCCCGGCCAGTAAATCATCCCTGTCTTCCCTCTCCATCCATGCATGAGAGAAGAACCTCTCGGTCCCCTCCACATCCCAGACCCCCAGGGCCACGACCCTGGTTTGAGCTTGGAATTCAAGGCTCCATCCAGGAGGGAAGCTCCCAAATCCCTTGGGGCTTTATTTTCTCTCTTAGATGGCTCCAAAACGCTCAAGGACCCTGGAAGGGAACAGCACCTGCTCCGTCCCCAGGCGCTGGGCTGCGGGTACCGCTCACATCCACGCTCCACCTGCCCTCTCCCACATCCATGGGAGCACCCCCAGCTCGCAGCCCTCCCGGCTGTGCCCTTTTCCCCCCGGCAGGAAAGGTGAGCCAGGATCACAGAGCCAGCCGGCTGCCCAGATTCCTGCTCCCTGGGGCTAATTATGGAACAACATTAGATAAAAGTCAACATATGTTGGAAAAGGCTCTGTGTATCGGCGCCTGACAGCTCCTAACAATGTGCTCATGTAACAGCTGTCAGGCTGCGATGCTCGGGAATGAGGAATATGTTGATTTATGGATATCAGATCTGCCCTCACGCCCGCCGACGGCAGCGCGGAGCAGCGGCAGCGCCCGCCAGGACGGGCTGTTCCCCACGCCTGGGCTAGGCCTCCTGCTTTTCCCGGGGATGCTTCACTTCCAGATGTGCCCACGTTTGTGTCGCTGCTCCTACCAGAGCTGTTGCTTCCGAGGCAGAGAGGTTCATCCAGCTCAGGAAGGACGTGGAGTTGCCGGAGCCAGTCCGGAGGAGGCACCGGGATGATCAGAGGGATGGAGCAGCTCTGCTGGGAGGAAAGGCTGGGAGAGCTGGGATTGTTCAGCCTGGAGAAGGGAAGCTGAGGGGTGACCTAATTTCAGCCTTCCAGTACCTGAAGGAGCCAAGGAGAAAGATGGGGAGAGATCTTCTACAAGAGCCTGGAGTGACAGGAGAAGGGGGAATGGTTTCAAACTGACAGAGAGTAGGATTAGATCAGATATTGGGAAGGAATTGTTCCCTGTGAGGTTGGGGAGGCCCTGGCACAGGGTGCCCAGAGAAGCTGTGGCTGCCCCTGGATCCCTGGAAGTGTCCAAGGCCGGGTTGGACAGGGCTTGGAGCAACCTGGGACAGTGGAAGGTGTCCCTGCCCACGGCAGGGGGGGGAATGAGAGATCTTTAAGTTCCCTTCCAACCCAGGCCCTTCTCTGCTTCTATGATTCATTTCTATATAGGACCGAAGTTCATTTCTATGCTAATTGTAATATTTTATTTAAAATGCAGTCAATAAGTATGTGCTGGCCCCATGAAACCTTATTTCCACCTCCCTGTTTCAGAGCTCTGGATGCTCAGACCTCTTTGTTTTGGTTAAACCAAGCACTGGGTGGTTTCAAAGCCCTGGGGTCACAGGGCAGCTTTAGACATCAGCTCCCGGTCCCAAATCCCCCTGGGAGAAGTGGTGCTGTCCCTGCTCTGACCGTGCTCCCCAAATCCCTGGATCTGGGAGCAGAGGCTGCGCTGGGATCACTCATGGCTGATGATTCTTGTGTTTTTCACCTCCTGCTTCTCTGTCTCTTTATGAAACCCCTGCACTGTGGTGATACCCCAGACCACGTTCCTTTATTTCCTGTGGCCCCTAAGGCTCTGTATTTTGGGGTGAACCAAAATGGGACTGGGGTTTGGGAAGACTTTGGAATGTGGGAGGTGTGGTGAGCCAACAGTGGGGGCCAACCCCCCAAATCCTGCACCCTGCTCTCCTCCAGCTTTTGGGGTGAAGCTCTGCTTTTTCACTGTCCTATCCCCAGCTGGGATCTGGGGGGGGGCCTGAATCACCGACATCCCCACCACAGCGAAGGGCAGAGGTGCCACCCAGCTGCTGGCAGAGCTCGTTAGCGGCTCCCACTAATCAGCTTTGATGGGAGCAGGGAGGGAAATTCCTCCTCGGCTTTATTAGGCACGCTCGGCTGGGTGCTCCCAGGTACGGCGGTGCCTGAGGGGACCCTGCTTCTTGTTCTGCTCGGATCTGTGGGGCTTGGGCTCGCGTTTGGCAAGGAAAGAGCTCCTGGAAAGTGTTTTTTTCGGGCAGAGCGTGGCTCAGGTGGGGTTGTTGGGGAGGCAGGAGGGGATGAACCAGCCCCAAACTCATGTAATTTAAAATACAGCGGTGCATTCCCTCTCCCTCCTTGTTTTCGGCAAACCTCAAGGCTTGAGGAGCTGTGGAACGGAGATGTCTCTTCCGGGGAACGGGGTGGGACTGGGTGGTTTTGGTGTAGGCTGGGTTTGCTCCCCGTGGGAGGTGGACACGTGGCCAGGGATCCAGCAAGACTCCAGGATTCCTCTTGGGAAGGCAGTGGGATCCAAAATTCATTTTGAGGTGGGGATGTTTTTTCAGCTCTTAATGTCACGAGACATAAATTTTGGCTTCCTTTTCCAAAAGGTTGATCCCTAGCAGGATTTGCATCACTCTTTAATTTATTCCAGCCATGTTTCCCTGTCTGTGCACGCTGGTTTTCCAACCTTTTTGTGGGGCTGTTTTCCTGAGGTTTTTTTGACAAATATGAATAAAGATACGATCTGCGCTCGCTCTGACTCTTTTAATTTTTGGGTGCTGGGGTCTCATCCCCTGTAAGAACCCTGCCAAGCTCCCCCTGCAGCAGGGGGAATGTGTAAACCCCAGTAAAAGTGCTCATTCCATTGAAATTTGAAAAGATAATAAAGCCGGCTATGTCACTTTATAAAAAGCAATAAAAAAGAAGGTTAATGTCCTTCCTCAACTCGCAGCCTGCGTGTTTTAATCTGCAGAACAATAATGGAAAACTCCATTTATGGAGCTGCGGAGTGGGTTGGGCTGAGCCTTTACAAAACCTCACATAAGGCTAAATAAACTCCGGCTCCGTTGCAATTTGCTCTTTATAGGCTGATATTTACCAGCCTAGAAACTCCTCTACTTCCTAACTCGAATATATTTCACTTTTTTTTTTTAATACATATTCATTATTTACAAACTTGTTTCCGCTCTCCAATTTCTGCTGCTTTGTGTGATTTCTCGTGGGAATTCCTTTAATATGCAGATTTCATAGGAAATATTTTTATATATATAGGTATTTCGGCTGTGTAATTATCTCGGGTCTATTGTGTTTAATTCCAAATATAACTTTGAAATTCCCTGAAGGACGATTCTATTTTGGGTTTTCCCCTTCTTGGGGGAGGTTGTATTAACCACAGGTGTGTGTGTGAGTTTTGGGGGAGAAGGTGGATGGGGAATTACCCCAAATTCCCCACTCGGGGCAAACCTGTGAGGAGGAGATGGGAAAGCAGCTGCAGGATGTTTTATTTTGCCCCAGCGGTGGGAAATAAGCTCTGGGGATCTCTGCTTTTCCCTTCCCTGATGCTCAGAGGGGGAACAGGATCTGGTGGCCGCTGGAGGAGCGAGAAGCTCCCACAAACCCTATCAAAAGCAAGTGCACGTTAATGTTATTTTTTTTTTCCTTCTTTTTTTTAATGGGGTTTGGACACTGAGCCTGGGATTCATCCAGGCTGGACCAAGAGCCCTGTGGCATTTGGAATGCAAATCACCCAGCCATGCCTTAATCATTACCACCGGGAGACAATTAGGGTTAAAATATAGATTTTTCCACAACAAGGGCAAACTGTAGAGACAGAAAAAGAAGAAAGTCTTGCTATGATTCATTTATATCAGCCTGTTGCTTTGAGGAGGTTCTAGAGGCTGGGAGAGAGCCTAAATCCAGAGATCTGCCCCAAAATACGGGAGAAAAGCGGGATTTGGGTGGGTTCCCCCTCCGTGGGGTTCAGGGCTGGCTGATCCCACGGAATTCCCCCTCTGGCATGAGAACCCAGCAGCAAAAAAGGGTTGGAAACAGAGAAATTACCGAGCTGTGCTGGAATCTGATCGAAAGTGCAAAGCAGAGGATGAGGGAGGTGAACAGAAAAGGCCCTTTTTGCATTTTTATAATCTTGTGGGGTTTATGAGCAAGGTAAACTCAGTAACGTGGGACAAGAGCCTGGCTGAGCACCGCCCGGGGCTGTGCAGGGAGCGGGTGAGGAAAGGGGATGCTGGGGGGCACACGGGGGGCACTGGGGGACCCCCAGGAGCCAGGGGTGAGCAGCTGGAGCCAGCCCCGGCTTCCCCTTTGCCCCCTTGGCTTTTCTCCGGGGATTTACCCCACACTGATGGTCCGAAACTGCAGGAAATTGTTATTTTTCAACAGTTGCTGGAGAAGGAAAGGAGAAGGAGAAAAAAGGAATAAAAATGATTTGATTTCACGGGTTATTCCCAATCCCAGCTCTCTGTGGTGGCTCCACCTGTCCTGCCTCAGCACCATCACTTGGAGCTGGGGATGGGAATGATGCAGCCAGGATGGATCCCCATGGATCCACACAATAATTTCCCCAGCTTTTCTCCTTCCTTTTGCTCTCTGCTTTCCCCAAAATCAACACCAAGGGCGAGGAACGGGAAGCAGCACGTCCTGCCCATGCTCTGCACCTTGGAATGCCCTTTCCAAACCCAAGCCCTGCAGCCGGAGCCAGCGCTGCGGCTTTGGATAATCCTCGCCCAGATTGTGGTACTGCCCCCGTGGGGAAAACCCAACAACAGCCGCACTCTAATCTTTAATTAGAGAGTTAATTACCCTTGTGAGGGGGCAGCTGGACATGGGGGGAAGCTGCTTTGTGAGTGTAATAGGGGGCAAAGACCTTTGGGGTTGGGGGTGGTGCTGGCTCCTGCTTTTAGGGGTGGGTACCTCTCCTGTCCCCCTGTCCCTCCTGTCCTGTCCCCAGAGATGGATCCCAGCCCAAGGCCAGCTCTCCAGTCCCTGTGCTGGGTGCTGTGGGGGTTTGGGTGTCACCACCCTGGCACAGGGGCTCCAGCAAGTGTCACACTGCTGAGGAGCTGTGGTGGCCAGGGGGACGTGGGCTCTTGGTGGCCTTTCTGTCACCTGCTTGGTCTCTAACACTGAAAGCAAGGAGCAGGACCACACACGGTGTGTGAGAGCCCAGCGCTGTGCAGGGCACGTGGCACAGGGCACACGGCACAGGGCACGTGGCACAGGGCACAGGGCACACGGAACAGGGAACAGGGCACACGGAACATGGCACAGGGCACCCTGTGCATGGCACAGGGCACGTGGCACACGGCACAGGGCACACGGCACAGGGCACGTGGCACAGGGCACGGGCACAGGGCACAGGGCACACGGAACAGGGCACACGGAACAGGGCACAGGGCACCCTGTGCATGGCACACGGCACAGGGCACACGGCACAGGGCACACGGCACAGGGCACGTGGCACAGGGCACGGGCACAGGGCACAGGGCACAGGGCACAGGGCACAGGGCACACGGAACAGGGCACAGGGCACCCTGTGCATGGTACGTGGGACAGGGCACAGGGCACAGGGCACACGGAACAGGGCACACGGACAGGGCACACGGACAGGGCACACGGCACAGGGTAAAGTCCACATGGTCCAGAGCACGCTGCATGGGGCACATTGCACATGGCACATGTCACACGTCACACAGCCCCACGTCACTCAGCCCCAGACACCCAGCCCCAGACACACAGCCCATGGCACATGTCACAAAGCCCCCATGACACACAGCCCATGTCACAGAGTCCCTGGCACCCAGCCCATGTCACGCAGCCCATGATACACAGCCCATGTCACCCAGCTCGTGTCACCCAGC
>VXAZ01008308.1:1213409-1264679 GCA_013399875.1 Gymnorhina tibicen | reverse complement strand
CTCGCCCTGCCCCCTCCAGCCCTGCACCCCCCGGGCTCCTGATCCCCCCAGCTTGGGGGGCGCGGGCTTGGGAAGGGGGGGCTCACCCCAGTGCGCCCCTGGGGTGGCTCAGTGTCCCCCTGGAGCGCTGGGGACCCCCCGGGCACGGGGCTCAGCCCAGGGAAAAGACAAAACCAGCGAAGGGGACTCGGAGCCAGGGAAGGGAGGTGAGTGTAATGATGGGAAAAAAAAGGGAAAATAAGGGAAAGTAGGAAATCGGCACAACAAAGTTGACTAAAGCAAATATTTCCATCCCTGCAGGAGGCAGCCGGGCTGACTGGAATGCTAAAAACGCCCCTATTTGCATCTTTTTAAATAGGAGCCGATAAAAGCAAATACTCCACTGCCAATAATTATAATATTTTAATTGCGTTTCTTCAGGGCTTTTGTTTTTCAGCGAGACACAAAAGCTGTGCGTAAACTGGCAGGAATAAATATCCCTCTTGGTGTGGGTTTGGGTGAGATTTTGGGGTCCTGCATGCGCTCCCCAGGACCTGCAGCACCCCTGGGGGTCAGCTGTGACCTGGGGGGTTGCACACCCCCATCCCTGGGAGGGGGCGAGGGGGTGAGTTTTGCTCCCCTCTCTCTCCCAAATTCCTGGATGCAGGGTCTCCCCACGTCCCTGTGCTCCTGCTGGGATTTTAGAGCACCTTTAGAACAGGTTTGGTTTTGGGACCCCCCCCTCCCAGCACCCCAAACCCCCAGGTTTGGGCAGAAAGGGGGGCTCAGAAGGTTGGAATCAGACCTTAAAAGTCTTTTCTGACCCAAACGATTCCAGAAATGCCCTCCCCAGGTTCTATTCTAGTATGAAAAATGAAGCTTCTCGCTAATAAGCGGGGGGCTGGGGGTTTGGGGGTGATACGTCCGTGCCTTCTCCCCCATGTTTTTAATTCACAACAATTTTCACCTGCCCGTGAGGGCCCCACGCCGAGGCTGCCCCGGTGTGGGCAATTTGGGATGATTACACCAGCCCACCCCAGCACACCTGCAGGCGGGCTGGGAGCTCCCGGCATCCCCAGGTTCATCCTGCGCAGGGCGAGAGCTGGAGAGTGCGGAGGAGGCCGAGGGTGAGTCGTGTATGTCTTTATTTTTGGGTTTAATTCCTCAGCTACAATAGAAAGATTGGGGTTTTTAGCAGGTGAATGGAGCTGTTGCTGCGTGCAGCTGCCTCCTCTCAGCTCTGCTGGTTCGGGAAAGGGAATTGTGGTGTTTGTCTGCCTCTGAGAGGGAGCCACGTTGCGCAAATCGCCCCCAAACTCCGCCGTGGGGTGTCCGAGAGCTGCTGCAAGGCTGCGGTGAAACAAACTCCTCTCATCCCCTCCTGGTACCCCATGGAAAAATGATTTACGAGGAGCATTCCCCAGTATCACCCCCCTGCAAGCGTAGGGCTTGTGTTTGGTGTCACCACGTGTCCCTGAGCGGACCCAAGCATCACCCGGCTCCTCGGAGAGCACTCCGCGTGGCTCAGCCCGGGGCAGAACAACTTAATACTGAATTCTCAGGGGGATTAAAGTTTTCCCGAGTTGGTTTTTGTGGGTTCCATCCCCGTGGAGGTGGCCCTGGAGCTGCTCCAGCGCGGGAGGGCTGGGTGCTGTTGCTCTTTGGGGATCCAGGGAACAGCGTCCTAGGGGACAGAGGGTCCCCCCATTCCCTGGGCACCCCCAGACTGCCAGGGAAGGAGGGAGAGTGGAGCTGCTGAGCCCTCAGTTTTGGGTGCACTGAGGTGAAACCTCGTTTTTCCAGGGGCTGGCTTTGCCGTTTGTGGCCCAGGAAGGATTTTTGTCCCCGTTTTTGGCTGGTTTGGCTGATACTGAGCTGTTTGTAGGGTGCAGGGCGGGGCTGGGTTGCTGGGCAGGGGTCCCGGGGAGGGTGGGCTGCCTGGGGAGGGTAGGAACAAGCTCTGTAACATCCCGGGGGGACATGGGGGGGTCTCAGGCTGGGTTTTGGGATGGGAAAGAGCCGGGCCCAGCTGCTTCTGTGGGGAAAGGTGGAGAAGGAAAAAGGGAGTGAAGGGGAACGGGAGCAGCGTGGTTTGACTCAGGTTAGGCCTCCTGCTGTGGTGCAGGATTTAACTGGGATTGGGGGATCCCAAAAGTGCAGATCTTGAACCCCTCTTTGGGGGAAACTTCCCCCAGCCCCAGCTCCACAGGCTGTTTCCTCTGAGCCGTGCAACCTCCAGGCACAAATCCCGAGGGAAGCAGGGTTCTTTGCCTCTGGTGCTCCTGGGATGGCTGGTTTTATTTAGGTTTTCATTCCAGGAAAGAGAAGGAGACCTTTTCTCCCTGTTTTTAGTGTTTCACTTTGATATAATACAGATTTTGTTGCTGTTTTCTCTGTGCCTGGCCGCGAAGCAGTGGGGATGGAACAGGAGGGGACTTTTCCTTCTCTTTTCCCAGCTGTCAGAGGGGGACACAGCAACATCCCCTGGCATCACCCAGAGCTGTTGAAGCCTCTCCTGGGCCCTTCCCCATCCCATTTCCAGCCCGTCCACCAAACCACGGGGTGCTGAACAAGCAAACCTCAAACTGGCCTCTGTGCTGGGGGGCACCGCCAGAGTTTTTTCTTTGGGGAGTTCAAATCCATTTCCCTCCCCCTGGGCACAGGGCTCTGCTCACAAGTGCAAATAAACCCCGGGCACGTCTCGCTTGTGTGCCCCAGGATCCACGTGCAACAAGATATTTGCAGGGTCAGGGACTAATAATTTAAACTGCTGAGCAAAATAAATAAGTGTAAAGCAAAACCCAAACCCAGAGCGCCACAGGAGCAGGCAATATTGTTTGCTTTTCAAATAGACACACGAAAAATACAAACAGTAGCAGGAGGGATACAGAGATTAAAATTTTTCTAAAAACAAAATAGCAGCAGTCCCACCAGGAAGCGGTGTTTCCATTTTGTATGTGCATAAGATTAGCAACACTTTGCTGCCTGCTACGAGCATCCCTCTCCCCCTCCTCCTGGGAAACTTTGACCAATAGGAAAAAAAAAGATCTTTTTGGGCCAAAAGGCAAAAAAAAACCCACCAAAAAAAAAAAAAAAGAAGATTGATATTTGCTGTGGAAAATATTGACTTTTTAAATTGGGCGTTGCCCCTGTGCTGGCCTGGGGAGCAGCC
This sequence comes from Gymnorhina tibicen, assembly GCA_013399875.1. Classification (NCBI taxonomy): domain Eukaryota; kingdom Metazoa; phylum Chordata; class Aves; order Passeriformes; family Artamidae; genus Gymnorhina; species Gymnorhina tibicen. The sequence continues at coordinate 1,261,528 of VXAZ01008308.1, read as the reverse complement.
AGGGAAACATCCCTTTTCTACTTTTCCCACACAAACGCTGAAAATTTGGGCTTAGATGCTTTCCTTGCAAATCTTGATGTGTCATAAGGCTGATACCCACACGGAAGGAGGAGAGGGATGTGCTGGCTCTGTGACAGGGAGCTCTGAGCCAGAGGGGAGCGAGGTGCGGACACTGCACAGCCACAGCTGATGCTCCTGCTGGGCTTTGAGGGTTCCTGCTGTAAACTGTGATTCCTGGAGTGCCACCACGGGGGTTTTTGGTGGCGGGTCCCCAGGTAGCTATGCCTGGGAGCCCTGCCCTGAGCCCGCTGCCATCCTTGCAGGTGCTTTTCCTTGGTAGGAGAACATCTTCTGCCCGATGTGTTTTTAGGATCTCCGAGTGTTTGACTTCTGCGGCTTCAAAATTGAAAAGAAAAGGCTGAAATCGATGGTTTGGTTAATAAAAAGCTCCAATCTATTCCCTTTCCAACTTCACTTTTGCTGTTTAGCGCCTGGGCTGGCCCTCAGTGCTCTGCTTTAGTTGACGAGGGGCGATGGGTTAAACAGACTCCGTGATCCTGGGGGTGTTTTCCAACCGAAATGATTCCATGATTTGGTCCAGTAACACCCTGTCCAGGCGCTTGGAGTCACTCCTGAGTGCCCAGGGCTCCTCTCTTGTGCTGTCACGTATCCAAAGCGAGCTTGGAGCTGGAATTCGGAGTTTTTTGGACCTGGTGTGGCTGGTACTGACCACATCCCGAGCCAGCCCCAGCTCCCCGCAGCCCCCCAGCTTTGCTCCCCTCAGACCCCCCCATCCCCCTGGGATCAAACCCGAGCCAAGGCGTGTGCGGGGTGGGAATCGCAGGGAGCTGCAGGGGTGGCTTTGACAAGCAGATCCCACCACATCCTCACCTTCCCCGCGAGCATTTGTCGCTGGCGGCGGCTGCGGGGGGCCGGCAGCGCCCGTGCCCACCCCGCTGCAGAAGGCTGGAGCCAGCATTTGAATAATGAATTCTGTTTAAGACTGAAAGCTCCGAGATCCATCTGTAACAAGACTCGAAATAATTACAGCTGATGATTGCCTGGTACCTCAGCCAGAAAAAACAGAACAGATTTTGGCCGCCAGCAATTACAAGCAGCACCCGCTCGAGCACAGGGAGAACTTTCTGAGCGAATTCATGAATACATTTGTGCGGATAGGGAGCGGTGGGGATGGGGTTTGGGGTGCAGGAGTGTGGGGAGGAGGTGTCTGTGGTCACCTGGATCTCAGAGAACTTGTCTGGGACAGCGGTGGGTGTCCCCTTGGGGTGTGTGTCTGTCTGCAGCATTGTTTGGGGCTGGGAGGAGCGGGGAATTCATACCCAGACCAGTGCGTGGGGTTGTTACACATCCCGGGATAAGAACTGGTGGGAAATAGGAGAAAAACAGGGGAAAGTGTGGCCAAAATGAGGCCTTTCCCTGGAGAAGAGGGGTACCTGGATGTGGCAGAAGAGGGAGATGAATTTTGGACTCTGCCAAACATCTTCCCCCTGTTTCTTCGGGTTTGTGGCTTCACAGGCAGGGGCTGAGCACAGCAGGGTTGTTTCTCCATCCAACACAACAGCGCTGCCCCTTGGGGCTGCCAAAACCGCCCATGCTGTCCCTGCTCGGATTTGCCTTCCGCGTAATGGGGATAATTTATCAAATAGTGAATAATACACTTCCCTTCTTCCATGTCTCCTCCACGTATCATTTCAACTGGCTGAAAATTGTCAAATTAGACTATTTTCCTTGACTGTTCCATTTAGGAGCAGGGGGAGCTGAAGGCTCCGATAATTGCGCTGCGCGCTCCGCCGAGGTCTGGAGAAATAGCAGCGAACGAAACTGTTACCGCCCGAGCTCCAGGAATGCCCTCCACGGTGAAGCGTGGGCTTTTCTCCTGAAACTGGATGCTGATGATCCTTAAAACTCTGTTTTCTTTGCCCCCGGAGCGTGGCTGGCTGAGGCTGGCTCGGGGAAACCTCGGCTCGGGGACTGTAAGGACGCGGCGCTATCGCGTCTTCCCATCCGCCAAAATTGCGTGTGCTCGGAATTGTCCCGGCGTAATGTGTCTGTATTAATCATCGCTCCCTTATCTTGTTCGCCTCCAATCTACAAGGATCTGCTTGGTTCTCCTCTGCACCTTAAATTCTCTTTTATCTCAACTGGTGTCACCGCCGAGCCCGCAGACAGCTGGAGCAGCTTTCCTCCTGCAGCTGGAAAACGCGGGCGGGACTCCCTGCTGTGTCCCCGTATTTTCCCGTGGGATGTGGGACTGTTGTGTGGCCTGGCTGGAGCAGTGCTGGCATTAAGGAGGACGTGGTGGGTGTCTATGCAGCCGTCCTGGTGGCCGTGTGCGATCCTGGTGGGAGGGATGATCCTGGGGGGAGCGATGCTCCCGGCCTTCGGAGTGGCGGTTCAAGAGCTCCAAGGAAATTTTGTGATGGGGGAGCCGCGTGCTCTGTCAAGCTCTTTCCCTCCCCCCTGGCCAGAATGACCTCACTGACCCCCTATTTCTGGTGATGAGTCCATCTGGAAGTAGGAAAGGCAAAGCTGGGAGACCTCGTGCATGCCTGGGTATTTGCACAGAGCGTACAGCAAGGGCCTGGGGGGCTTTTCCTGAGGGAATCTCTCTCACTTGTGTTTCCCACCCGGGCTGAGGTGGATGCCAAACCAGAAGCATTTATTTTATGCCAAAGCGCCCTGCCAGGCTGGAGCAGATATGCAGGGAGGGTTTGCTGGTCCTTCCCTATGTCCTGAGCATATCTTATGTTGCCAGTGGGTTTTTGTGGGCTCTGTATTTCTGTGGAATTGGGATGGCAGGATTTCTTCTTCAGTGATCCAAGTTATTTTCTCCCTTTCCATCTTTATCACTCGAGCTGGTTAAATAAAACAGGGCCTACAAAATGCCTGCTGAGTCCAGGTGCCCAATTTGAATTATGACAATTCTGTTATAGAATCCCAGAATCTTTAAGGCTGGAAAAGACCTTTAAGATCATCAGGTCCAGCCACCACCGTGGTCACCATTAAACCATGTCCTCTAGTGCCATATCCACGTGTTTTTTGAACACTTCCCAGGATGGTGATTCCACCACTTCCCTGGGTAGTATTGTCAAATGTTTTACAACATTTTCCATGAAAAAAACCTTTCCTGCAGCTTGAGGCCATTTGCTCTCATCCTGTCTCTCTGCACCGCCCTGGTTTGGGATGAAACGCGAGGTGCCGAGTCTGCCATCCCAGACTTCCCATAGCCTCTCCTGAAAATCTCCATTTAAGCCCGGAATACGGGAGCTGCTTGGGCAGTAGAGGCCGTGCAGCACGGCTCGATGGGGCCCCAAATAAAGGGAACAGCTGGGTAATCAGTTCGAGTGGCTGGGAACCGGTTTACCGTGCATTAAGCATTCTTTGATTCCATTTAATTGGGACATTGCAGAGACCCTGACGTCCGGTAATAAGGACAGTGGGAAGCTGATCAGACAGCTCGTTAACACTCAATTAATGTCGCTCTGTACGGCACAGCAGTAACTTTTAAAAAATGTATGTGCTCAGCCGAGGGGGAACGGGATTGCCAAGGCAATTTCCAGAGGGCCTGAGCCCAGGTTGCCGGGCGGGAGCGGCGCTGCCCGTGCGCAATTGAAGTGGAATTAAAAGTTGAAGTGAAATTTTTTTAGGTGAATGCAGTCACTTTACACAGTGCAGAATCAGTTCATTTTTAATTTATAGGCGCAATTAAAGCGCACTAAGAATAAAATTCATAAATCTTTAGCTAACTGACCGCGATTCTTCTGAAAACTCTTTTTGTTCCTCCTGGTGTGGGCGATAGGGGCACCTGGCGTGCCTGGAATTATATTAACAGCCAGCTCTTCCCCTTCACCCTCTGCCTTGTCAATCCTCCAGGCTTTATTAATCTTCCCTGGGTGTGCCCTGGCCGTGCTGGGGCGTTTGCTTTGCTCCCGCAGCCGTGCAAAGCCTCCAGGAGCAGGTTTAATGTTGGCTTTGGCTGAGGGACATGAGCCAGGAGGGTGAATTCCTGCCTGTGGGATTTGTTGAGATGCAGAGATGGAGCAGGGGGATGCCAGACGCCATCCTTTGCCTCGCTCCAGGGATCTGTCACCTCTGCTAGGCCTGTGCACCTCCTGAGAGGCAGAGGGACATGGCCCCGGGCATCTCGGGGCAGGCAGTGGTGGCTGTAGCTCCACTGGGAGCACTGGAAAGGACTCGGATGGAGAAGTGGAACCTGGCAAAGGAGGGAAGGAGCTCTCAGAAGAGGCATCTCAGTCTGCAGTAGCTCTGCAGGGTTTTCCTGTGGCACGGACGGAGGAAGCTCTCAGTGGTCTGGGTTCAGCTTTTCTCTCTCCCAGTCGCTTTCCCATCAATTTCCCTCCGGCCAGACAGAGTCCGTGCTTGGCGTAGCATGGCTGGAGGGGTAATTGCCATCTCTGCATTTCCCTAATGAGCTCTGGGTCTGCTAATGAGCCTATTGCTCCTCACAGAGGAGGTCTAACAGAGCACCTCTGCTCCGAGGGGGGCACAGCTTTGATGAGGGGATGTCTCTTGTCCCCTGTGTGGTCAGAGGGGGACGATTCCCCATCAGCCTCTTTGGAGCTCAGCTCCTCCAGCCATTCGCTGCCATCAATCATGGATTCATTTAAGGGCCTGACTCCCCCTTTCTTTAGTTTATTTTCTTCCCTTTTTTTTTTTTTTTTTAAATTTTTTATTTATTTTTTTTATTACATCTGCACACTCAGTCATGCAAAAAATTACACGATTGCAGAGCTTTGGCTGCCCGCGGTCTCGGCGCGCAGGGGCTGCTTAGCACTGCCATCGCCATTCAGTTGGCCCCGAGCACAAAAGGGACGCGTGGATAACACAGCCTCGGCATGAAAAGGGGCTCTGTCCCATGCAGAGCCCTCTGCAGGGAGCGCTGGAGCTTTCCCAGCTGGTCCTCAGCGCTTCCTCTGCCTTCATCCCGCTGGGATAACAATGGGAACCGGGTTCCAGAGGTTGGGTTGAGCCTGAACGTGCCCAGAGATGCAGCAGGTGGGGATGGAGGCGTTTAGTGCTGCTGACTCCCAAACGGGTGCTTTGGTGTTGCCTCCTTTGCTGGTTTGTGCGTCTGCTGCGAAATCCAGCGTGGACGGAGCCGCTCTGAGCATCTTCCTCCTCCCAGGGGATAGATCAGCCTCCCTGCAGCAGCAATCCCCAGTGTGTCGGGCTGGAGAATTCCCTCAGCTCTTTGGATGTGCCCCGGAGGATGCTGAGCTGTGGAGAGAGCCCCCAGCCCTGCTGTGGACTCGCCCCCCAGCCCGGAGCTGCATTTTTGTCCTGCCTGTGCAGCGCTCGCAGGTGGGCTGCTGAGATGGGGGTGAGATCAAACACGTGGCTGGAGCCAGCTCGGCGAGGCGGTGTGAGCTTCTCCTTGCAGTTTATAGACTACAAAAACCCGCCTTTCCAACACTTCCCCTCCTTCTTCGCGGAAAGCCTCAATTCTGCTGCTAAAACGTGGTTTGCAGGAGAGGCAGGTGCCGGCTGCTGGGCACACGTGTCGCTCCCGGGACTTCTGTGGCCATCCCTTCCCCAGGGAGATGAAATGCCATGTCACCTCTGTCATTCATGATGAAAACCCAGTTATTTTTAGGCTGGTGATGACTGAAGATGAATCTGTAGCTTTGAAAGGAGGGGCAGAGGGTAAAAGAAAAGTTATTCCTTGCCTTCCACCTCTGCCCTTGAGTAGGAGCTGATGAAATCCAAAGGCTCTGCCAGGAGATCAGACTCCACTCCGGCTTTGCCCAGGAGCCATGTGGATGAAATATTAAGCACTGGGGCTGGAGCAGGTAGAGCAGGCACAATCAGATGAGTAGTTAAAGGTCTGGTATCCTGTGGGGACGCGTGTGATTGATCAGCCTTGCAAAAATAAATAACCCGGCCCTTTAGATCTATGTAGAAATTTTAAATTTTTAATAAATCTGTGTGTATGGCGAAGGATAAGTCGTCACCCTGCACTCTGTGCCTCTGATTCTCTGGGTGAATTTATCATGCTCTCCCTTTTGGAGGCTTCGCATCCTGCTGATAAACAGTTTAAAACTCCTGTCCCGTCTTTATCTCGTTGAGGTGCAACAGAGCCTGGCTGGGGATGCTCCATCTCTGAACAGGGAGAAAGGGGAGCCCAAACCTGGTACCTCTGGCTTTGCCAGCCCGTGGTGCCCCCAAGTTTGCTGCAGGAGGAGGGAGAAGACCAGGGGTGCAGTGGAGGGGATATGGAATCCTCCAGAGAAGGGCAGCGTGCGGAGCCGGGGGAGCTGCCGGCTGCGGTGGCAGCGGAGATAACGCTGCGGCCTTCCAGGCGTGGGGGATGATGGCACGGGGTGAACAGCCCCTGCAAACCAATCCTGGCAGGGTCCGCAGAGCGGGGTTTGGGCCCTTGCCACCCGCCTGCTTGGAGTCGAGGCACGAGGGAATGATCCAGAGCTGATCTGTTTCTGCTGGAAAGAGCAACTGGGGGCCTGAGAAAAGAGTTTGCTCCTCTGGGAGCATGGAGTTGGAGGCAGAGGGATCCAGGTGCAGCCAGATTGCACATCTGAGAAGCACAGGACCTGTTTGAAGGCAAAATGTGCCTTTTCTTTGGCTTGGTGTAGGGCTCCAGGGAGGGGCTGCGGGTGGCAGCGCTCCCCTGGCACTACCAGAGCTTTGAAAAAGCCTTTTGTCACTTCTGTGCCGTTTTTGGCTGTGCAGCTGTTCAGTCACATCCTTCTCCGTCCCACCTGAGCCGTGCAGTGAAAGCTGCTGCCATCCCACCCCTAGGCATTCAGGGACCTGCTGTCCTCTCCTAGCTGGGGTTGCAGCAGCCCTGGATGAGGTTTCCAGGTCCCTGATGTGTGCCAGGCTCTGGCACACCCAGCCCAGGGAACACACCCTGCAGTGCCAGGGCTCTCCCTCTGCCACTGGCTGTCCCCTGTGGCCGGGATGTTCTCCGTGGGAAGAGCTGCCGTTAAGGATCGTATCCCAACTTGGCAACAACAGCTCCGTGCTCGGCGGGGAGGCAAATCCGAGCTCGGAATACTTTTGGATTTTATTTTTACCATTGCTGTGGGAAAGCCTGTAAGATCTGCAGAGCCATGGCAACGTGGATGCTGTCGTTCCCCACGCTCGGTGGGAACGACACGACTGCGTGTGTCACCTGCGCGGGGCCCGCGCTCCTGCTGGAAGCTCTTGGTGGCTGCAATTAATTTCTACTTAAGCCCAGATAATTACTGATCCTGGTGGTGGGTTTTTTGTACAGTGTGTCTAACGGCCATCAGTGTTTTTAAAACTTGAGCTGCCAGCAAACTCCAGTCGTGGTAGGAACCTCTGGAGGAGGTGCTGGTGCCTCGCTGATGCTCTCAGTGGCTGCTGTCAAAGAGAAGGCAGGAGGAGGTGAGAGCTGAGCTCAGCTGGATGTGAGCTGAGGGAAAACCTTCCCCTGCTCCCCCAGTAACGTGTCACTGTGCTCTGGGCTCGGGTCATGGGTTTGGGACCTCCAGGAGGAGGTACTGGGGATGTTTGGAGGTCTGGTCTGGCCACCGATTGTCCTCGGTGGCCCCGAATGTCCCCGCAGCCCTGGGGACAGCGAGCACAGTGCGGTGACAGGCAGAGGGAGCCCCAGGCTAGAGAGCCAAGGGACGAGCAGGGAAAGGTGCCCAAGCCATCCAGGGGATGCGCACGGCCCTGGCACAGCGGTGGGAGCCGGAGCTGCCGCCTCGGGGTGGTCCCAGCCTGGCAGAGCTGTGATATCCATCCCTTTCAAGCACTGCTGCTCTGCTCTTTGGGAAAACTTATTAAAAGCAAACATCTCCTGGCTCTGCAGTAATTGAGAGCTATCACTGGAGCACCAGGATGCTCTTTAAAGCCTTTTGGGGGAGGAGAGAAGGTAAAAGCCCAGGGATGAAGGCCAGCCAGGCAGGATGAAATAGCATTTAACAGTGAGCAGGTTTGCCTTGGGCACCCTGGCAGGCATGGCAGCTCTTGGTGGGAGGCTGCTGGCACCCAGGTGTCATTTACTTTGATTTCTGATGGTATTTTTAACCTTTCAGGGGCCAGGAAAGCCAGCCCTGCTATCAGCACAGACGAAGATGGCTGTGGGGGCTTCGGTGCCTTTGATGATCTGCAGTAATTTGTTTCCCCCTTCCTCTGAGGCAAGCCCTGGTAACATTCTCTGTGCCTCTTCCTCTGCCACAGCCAAACGGGGAGCCAGGGACCTTTTTCTGGGGTGAATTTGGCCCTGTGAGCATTGCAAGCCTTCCCGCTGGTTTTTAAACACTCTCGTCAGCAGAGCCCAGATCTGGCAGCCAGATTCCTCGCTCAGGTTTAAAAGAGGGATTGCATCCCTCCTGTGCTGTGTTTGTTGTCTCAATTTCTCTGATCACCAGCAAAGATGGTTTTTTTAGACGTTCTGCTTCTTGCAGATAATATTCCTCCTTGAGCAGACCTGCTTGGGCTTAAACAGGCAAAGTGCTGGGGGCTGCGTGTGCAGATTTTGCTGAGCTGCTCGGTGGTGAAGCTGTGGGGGCCCAAAATGCTGCTCCTGAGAGAAAAAAGGATTCACAGGGACAGTGTGTGGAGGTGAGGAGGTGGAGCAGAGCTGCCAGGGAAGATGATGGCTGGGGAGAGCCCTGAGGAGGAAGGCAGTGCCTTCCTGAGGTGGTAACATCAGCTTAGCCCCGTGCAGGAGACAAGTGATTCCCAAACATTCCCAGCATGTTGTTCTCCCGGCTTTTTTGGATGCCACGGTGCTTTTGGGCATGGCTTTGCTCTGCTGCAGCCCTTGAAAGCTGCTGGTCTGACACGTCTCACTCCCGTACGGCCGAAATAATTGTGTGAGTGGCATTCAGTGCTCTCTTCACTCCTTTTTGCATCCTCCCTCTTGTGAGTAAAAGCCACTTTCATCTCCTGCCTCCTTTAGCATTTTCCATCCCGTTCTTTTCCCCCCCTTTCTTTTTTTTCCCCCCCAAAACGCAAAATTTTTGAAAATGAAATGAGAGGGAAAGAGAGAAAAAGAAAGCTCAGACACGAGTTTTTTTTTTTTTTGCTCATGAAAAGGAAAGCGTGGAATACAACAAATTAAATAGCCACCCGGTGAGAAAAAAGGGAGTGGAGTGAAAAATGGGCAGGGGGGGATAAAACCCAGATGAAAAAGGCAGGCTGGTGCTGGAAGATGCCAGACAGGTCTGGGAATAGAGGCATAGCATGGCGGTAAAATAATTGTACCCCTTCGGCTGAAGTCCAGCGCTGCTTTCTGCCTCGCTACCCCAAGCCTGCCATCCTCTGTTAGCTCCTGCAATATTTTATCCGCCAGCTCCGGCTCTGTTTCACCAGCGATGGAGAGGACTAGATTAATTAGGAGAGATCTCTCTCCCACAGCCAGCCCGGCTCTGCGGGGGGAAGGCTGGGAACTATTTAAAGGGATGAAGATGTACTGCAGCAGCTGCCACCTCTCTGGCTGGTAATGTGCTCGCTCACCTAGCTGAAAATTCATCTCCTTTTGCCCTCTGCCAGTAATTCCCAGCAAATAAAAGCTGGTGAGCTCCAGGTTGGGCTCCAAGGCCAGCTGGGCTGGGCTGGCGGTTTGGGGCGAGCTGGGGAGAGCAGGTGTGAGGGAGGAAATGGGAGCGAGATGTGTCTGGATGAAGCCTGGAACCTCGCAGAACGTTCAGAACCCGAGCGTTGCTCTTGTTTGTGACAGCGCTGCCCATCCTGGGAACGGGGCTGCAGGAATCCCAGGTATCCCCACAGCCAGCAGGGACCCGGCCCAGCACTGCTCCCCCATTTCTCAGCTCATTAAGGCCCAGCCTTGCCTTCGAGTGACACAGGTAATGAATCCTCTGCAGGGTGCCTGCTGGCTTTAATAAGCTGGAATGAACTGAGGATGAGAATTAACCTGGCAGGATTAGCTCGCTCTGCAGCGGGATGCTGGGGATGTCTCCTCGCGGGCCGTGACGGGAATTTTAACACCTCTGCTGCCCGCGCTGGCTCCCGGCTGCTCTTTGTAGAGCATCCAGCAGCTGAAACCCCCTGCGAGACGAGGGGGAGCAGGCAGGGGAGCAGCACCCTGGCCTGGATGGTGCCCTGCTGCCCGTTTGACCCCCGAGCGTGGGGAGAGGAGCGGTCCCGAGTCCTGCAGCTGCCAGATGTGCAGCATCCCAGCCCTCCCGCAGCCTCCTGCCGCCAGCCTCCCTCCTCCAGAGCAGGAGAGGAGCAGGGAGCATTGGAGAAGCCGTGTGTGTGTCTGGGAGGTGTTTCAGGCAGCGCACGGGGTGGGTTTTGGCCAGGGCTCCCGGAGCCTGGTTGATCACAGCACTGTGTGCAGACTTGGAGAGCCTCACACCTGAAAACCCTGCAATTACCCTGCTGCATTTGCTTGGGGCTTCGGGCTTTTTATTTTCGGTAAATGGCTTTGTAATGCAGCCCCCCTGCAGGGCACACTCCGTGGGACGCAGTACGTGCTTCATGTCCTAAAAGCCGCAGGGAAGGCGGTGTGGGGCCGTGCTCTGTGTCCTAAAAGCCACAGGGAAGGCAGTGTGGGGCCGTGCTCCATGTCCTAAAAGCCACAGGGAAGGCGGTGTGGGGCCGTCCAGGGGCTGTGGCTGTGCCGGGGATCCCGCACCACATCCAGGCCCTCGCCTGATCCCTGGATCAGGGGTCCTGATAGGATCCAGGGAAGGGGGCACCGTGTTCTTGCTTTGTTTAGCTCAGATGAGGAGCTTCCCCACCATCCCGCTTCGGCTGGGATAGAGTTAATTTAGAGTTAATTTTCTCCTAGTCACTGCTGGTTTGGATTTAGGATGAGCCCTGCTGTGACACATCCCCCTGCTGTGCGTCACCCTCCCCTCCACTCCACGCTGCGGGTCCCTGGGCAAAGCTCATCCTGGCAGCCGGGTGAGCCCTGGCAGGTGCCCAGTTGCATGGCAGATCCCTCTGGACGGGAGGGAGTGAGGGGAACGGCTGACTGGAGCACTCACCGGGCTCCACGGGGAAGCGGGAAGGTGACGAGGGATGGCACCGCTGTGTGCCAGCCCGGCAAAGCCAACATCCAGGGAGCCCTGCTCTTTGCCAGGCTGCCTCCCAGCCGGGCTGGCAGTGCTGGGAGCCCGTGGTCTCCTCTGTGGGCATGGCACACGCATATTAATGTGCTTTTCCTGCCGTGCAGGAGCCTTCCCTGCCGGAGCCTCTGAGAGCAGATGTGGGGTTTGAGGAACCCCTGACGGCGCTGCTTGTGATGAGGATGTAATCGGTGTAACGGGGAGCCCAGGGGCTGATCTGTGTGTTCTTGGTTACATTGAGGCTTGGGGGGGTTCTCCACGTCCCCAGGCCTGGTTTGTGGGGGTTTAGTGATGCTGCTTCGCCTTGGGGTGGGTCCTTCCTGCTGCCTGTCCACGGGGAGCAGGAGGGGAGGAGGGGGACGAGGATCGCGGGCATGGAGCAAAGAGCTCCTTGTGGCACCACAGCCTGGGCTCGAGGGCCACCAGAGCCACCCATAGCTGATAACACCCAGGCTGTAACGAGCTCCCAGCCCGGGCTAGGGAATCACTGGCAAGCTGATCTGGGTTTCCATGGAATGGCCTTATCTGCTGAAGGGTTTTTGGGTTTTTCAGCTCTTACTAAGAGTGTGAACGTTTTTATCTCTGCGTGGATGGTGGAGCAAGTAGAGAGCGGGCACCACGTGCCCGGGTGTGTTGTCCCCAAGATGCTGAGGCGGGGACGGTGCTCCTGTCCCTTGGCATGGGGACAAATCTGGCTGGCAGCCACCAGCTCCAGGACTGGGGCTGCTGGTGGCTTGCAGGAACAAAGCCCAAGCGTGGAGCTGGAAGTGGAGGGAGCCTGGATAACCCAAAGTGTTTTGAAGAAGACAATTAATGGCGAGAGGAGAGGGCTTTCAACCACTTTGATTTTCCTAGGTGGAACCTGGATCCCATAAGGGTATATCCCAAATTCCATGCAAGGCTGGGCAAGGTGCCTGTGCCTGCCCACCTTTAGCCTTAAACCAGAGGTGCAGTCCTTGATGAGAAAGCAGCCAGGGAGATTTTTATTCCGATGCCGGATTTCAGGGACTCGCAGGAAGGCGTCTGTTTTTCTCTCCCAACCCAGTTTGTGGAAGAAGAAAAACAATCAAAAAAAGCAGGGAGGGTGATGTTCTTAAATCCGCCGGGGCTTTGGGAGGATATTGTTTGTGCTTCTTGAATAATGGCTTTTGATGTGTAATAATACTGTGCGGTTTTTTGATGGCCAATATTACATTTATTTTAAATGATATAATCAGCCCTCGGCGTCTCAGCTGATTTAGTCAATTAAGTTTTTAACCTCATGTCTTCAATCTCGTCTGTGAGTAATTTAAATGTGGTGATTTTAATGAAAGTACATCTACCTGTCCATTTATCCAGACACACCGCTGCCCTTTGCATCTGCGGTGAGAGGGACGGGAGCTGCCTTTTCTCTTCTGCACGGAAATGTTTAGCAGGGCTGAGGAGACAACGCAGTGATTGGCATTCGGGAGCTAAAGGGTTCATTTTTTTCCCCCAGAGAAATCCAGATATATCAGATGCAGCAATTTGCAAAGTGTCTGTGCATTGAGGCTCTCAGGAAGGACAGTGGGATTGCCTTGGACTCTGGGGTGGTGTTTTACCCCAGCAGATGACAGCAGCTGACCATCTGAAGCTGGTGGATGCAGAACATCTCAGATGCTCGTGTTTTGCCCTGATAATCACGGCAGCTTCAGGGATCGGGTGCTGCAAGGGCTGAGATTCAGCCCCGAACCCCTCTGTGCTGTCTGGGAAACTCGTGGCAGCGATGTCTTCAGGGAGAAGGCACTGGGGGTCCCCTTCCCCACGGGATGGTGGTTCCTGGGGACCCAGGGCTGCTGCAGCCCCGGGGGTGGCCCTCGCAGTGCTCGTGGGTTTTTCCTCCTGCTCAATTCAAGCCCAGCAAACGCAGCTGATGTTTTCCAGCCTTCACCAGCACCGCAAAGAGAAATCAAGATAAATGACCTGGGGCTGCTCAGAGCCCAGCTTTGTGTGCTCCTGGACACACTTGCTCCTCCCCGCGGTGTTTTTTTGCTCAAAAGTGAGTCCTGTGCAGCACCAGCACGGCCCAGGCTGGGGTGGGTGATGGGGGTCCTCGGGCACACACCCGGGAGAGGTGGCTGCTCCAGAGGGGATGTCTGAGACCAAGTTGTTTGAAACCAAGCCCAGAAGCATCAGTAACAGTTTTTTGTTCCCATCTCATAGGCTGACATACCTAAAATCCTTTTCTTCATTTGTTTTTGAAGTAAAAATATTCCAAAGGGGCATTATATGTGGTTTTCTCGCAGAAGGCAACCTGCCTCCCCCTGAAAACACTTGTTTCAAAATTTTCAGTGGAAAATGTGAGCGGTTTTTGATAAAAGCATTTCTATTCATGAGCAGTAGCTCAGAGAGATTTGCAAGAAATAAATAGGTTTTGGCAGCATAAAAGTCTCTGTTGAACAAGGGGATGGGGAAGGTGTGAAACTTGATTTGGTATCGTTTGCCCATGGAATTTCAGCAAAAGTTCTTCAGCAGAAGTGTCAGGGGATATTTTTCCATCAAGCCCCTGCCCAGATCTCCTGGTGCTGGTGAGAGCTACAACATTCCTGTGTCAATAATCATCTTCTTGGCTGTTGCAGTGCTCTGCTCCTCGGAGATTTGTCTCCATCTCGCCCTGGGCCACGTTTGCTGTTTGCTGGCTGTGTTGGAGAGCTGGCCCTGAGCTCCCCGCACATTTCAGCAGGTGAAGGTGGCTGTGCTGTGTCTCAGGAAAGCTGATTTCTCCTGGACTTCCCATAAACATTCCACCTTATTAGTGCAGGTTTTTAACAAACTCTGGGCATATCATCAGGCAGAGAAGGCAGGGGCACGGCCGGCGTTCGTCTGAAGCGAGGTTTTTATTTTGCAGCCCTCTTTGCTGATGCTCCATCTCCCGCTGAGCTGGGATGAAGGCGCGTGGGGCAGGTCAGGTTGGCACTCTCTTGCCCGGTGTAAATGGTCAGTAATTCCTAGCTGGGGGTGAGTGAGTGATTCCTGTCAGGAATTCACCAGGATCCAGCAGCAAGGTCTTCTTTCCATCATGTCTCCCACTTCCATCAAATTCCCTGCTGCCGTGGGGAGCATCTCATCTTGGAGACAAACCTTGTTTGGGTGTTCTCATACCAGGTTTTCGGGTTCTGTCCTGCCCTGACTCTCCCAGCTGAAGTTTGGCTCTCCTCTCCTTGCTCACCTGAGGCTCCTTCCCTCCCTGCTGCCATGGACGGGATAAAACTGATGATATTTGGGAGTGCGAGCTGGCCCTGCATGTCCACACTGCCTCCCCTCTGCATTCCTTCAGAGCTGCATACAAGAAAGCTCGATTTTATTGAAAGCTGCCTAAAAAAAAAAAAAAAAAAAGGTATTTCCATGCCTGGCAAGGAAGCACTGGGATGCAGGGATGCTTGGAGCTGCCTCTCTACCTCCAGCTCTTCCCCCATGTCCGCGTGGATGCAGCTCCGCTCCCCTGTGCGGAAGGGAGAGGGGAGGAGAGGCGCCTGCACCGCTTCCCTTTAAGCAGAGATTTGGCTGTGGCTCTGAAAGCAGAATTAGAGGTAGGGTTTAATCATACAAGCTCTGAAATATGGGAGATTAAATCTTTTTAAGGAGGGCAGCTAAGCACTTTATTTTCTGTGCAGGAATCTTCAGGGGGTCGGAGACCAGAGAACTGGATTTAAAGCTTTTAAATTACTTTTTTCTTCTTTTCTTTTTTTTAACAAGGTTTTTTTTTTTTTCCTTCCACAATACATGGTTGAACAGGAAAGACTTTAAAGTGATGGTTGAAAAAGAGAGAGAGAAGATGGGTGGAATGGAGATGCTTGTTGAAAATAGACATTAATAATGTTGTGTTGAGTTGTCCAGGCACATTTAATCCTTAAAGTGCAGATCTACTCTGGGAAGCGATTTCTGTGGAAGGAGGGAAATCTTTCAGGTGTTCCTTGTCATTTCTTGCTGCATTTGATGACAGATTTACTCCACGGCAAAGGGATTTGCAGCCACTCTCCTGCTGCAGCCCCTGATAGCCCTGGAGGTGCTCGTGGGTGCCAGCAATGCTGGGTGCTGCGGGCCCCCCTCCCTGGGGCTCTGGGGGGGGATGTTTAAGCTGAGATTGGCATTCTGGCTGGAATTGGGGTTTGTTTTTTGGCAGCCAGGCGCTGCCCCAGCCTTGCTCGAGGGAACTGGTGCTGTTTGGTTGCCTCTCGCAGAGCCTGCTCGGGGATGTTCGCTGGTGTTTGTCTTGCGTTTTTCTTAATTTCACGGAGCTGAAGAGATCGATGGGAAGGTAGGCCTGGGATTTAAGGCTGCCTATAGCACAGCTCCGTGACTGATGACCCCAGCTCTGCTGCTGCTCTCGGGGCTGGGAGTTTGCAGGGCTGCCAGTGCCAGGGCCGATTGCTGGGGACATCCGCAGGAGGAATGTTGTGTCCTTCCTGCGTGTGGGATACCCGAGTGGGTCACGGTGCTGTGACCACCCTGGGAAAGGAGTGCAAAGTTGGTTTTGAAGCCTTTCAAAGGCTGAGCTCTGTCCTGGGAGCTCTGCTTGGACCTGGGACCTTGGCCTGGGGTGTCAGCAGAACGACTGGAATCTCAGTGCCGCTGGCTGTATCGGATGCTTGTTGCCATGGAAACACCCTGTGGCACCGCGCTTGTTTGGAATGAGGTGACACTGGCGTGTTGGCAGGACACGCTGCACTTTTCCCACCTGGAGCGAGTGCCTCTGGTCACTGGAAGTTGTGCGTGTGTGGGAAAGAGGGCTTGGCTTGGGTGACAGTGCTAGAAGGGCTCCGGCAGGCAGCGCTGAAGGCGGTGGGAGAGGGTCCCCTTGGTGATGCTCTGTTGATGCTCCGTGGTGCAGGCAGCACCCGCTGCCTCTGCTCCAGAGGCTGCTCCACGCCGGTGGAATGGTCTGTGCAGCCCCGGAGGTCCCTGCGGAGTCCTCGCTGCATCCCCCAAGCAGCGCAGCCCCTGCCGCCCACCCTTCCTGTAATGGCCCGGTTCCACCGAGCCTGTGAGGCAGCGCCTCCGAGCCCTCCCCTCGGTCTGCCGGCTAATTAGCGCTCCATTAGCTTAACGAGGCTCTGCCGGCCGCCCTGGACGTGGACACGGCGCGCACGGCCGCCAGGGGAGGGGGGGAGGCGGGAGCCAGGCTTGGCCGGACCCGGGGGCTGCGGCAGAGACTTTGTGGCTGGGCAGGGAGGGCTTTGCCCCGGGGCCTTGGGGCTACCGAGGCTTTTCCTTTGGGTGCGTGGTGGGAATGGCCACGCAAGGGGAGGGTGATGGGAATGGCTGGCACTGCTGGGAGCTCTGGGGGGGAGCTGTGGCGTTGTGTAGGCTGTGATGCTCCAGCATCCTTCACGACCCCGTGTGTGCCACTGCCCCGTGGCCAAAGGGGACAGAAGGGTCCCTCGGAGGAGATTCCCTCCCTGCTGGAAAGGCTCAGACAGCGGCAGCTCCCTGCCAAAGCTTTGTTTGTTGACAGAGTTAAATTTGCAATTTCATGGTTTGGTTACAATGAGTTTAGTTTATAAAATTCATGAGCTGTTAGGAAGTGTTGAGGGGAGGGGTGAAAAGCACGCCTGGGAGTCAGCAGGGACGTGGCTGCTGGCACATCCAGCAGGGTCCTGCTTTGGGGACAGCGTGGGGCTCGGAGATGGGATGTGAGAGCCTCGTGTAGGGCAGAGGGATGAGTCCCCACGGGAGGAGAGGTGGTGGCTTCTCCTGGTGACACCCCTGGCGTCTCAGCCTGTGCTGGAAGGTCTGCAGAGCTTTCCTTGGGTGGCCTTCAGGGAGCCGCTGGATAAATGGGAATCCTTTCAGGGATGGAGCCCGGGTTCTGTGGTGACAGGGCCTTGGAAACGGCAGGGCTCAGCCAGCTCAGGGAGCCTGCTGCTGGTTTGGAATTTGACTTTGTGGTTCTTTGGAGCTTTGGTTGGGAATCCACAAAATGAGCTCTGTTCCTTGGAATTCAGAAGGACTGGGACAGAGAGAGGCAGCTCCCTGCAGTGACACTGCAGCGTGCTCGAGTCCATCTCTTGTGAAATGAGCTGGTTCACCCCCTCACATCCGACTTTCCCAAGAGATTTCTTTGCAGCCCTTGCTGTGTGTTTGGGGGCTGGCTTGGAAGCAGCGCAGCCCCCCCAGTCCCACCCTCCTCCCTGGAGCTGCTTCCTCCATCCCCCCAGCAATGGAGATGCTCCTCCAGGAACGCGGAGCTGCTGATGCTCTGCAGAGGGAATCGAAAGGCAAATCTGTCAGGAAGGATCTAAACCAGTATTAGCTAATTAACATGAGGTGCTGGAGAGCCCAGGGGGAGGAGGAAGGGGAGGACTCCCCTGAGCATACAAAGCCATGAGGTTCCTGTCCAGCATGGCAATATCTGTGAGCAGGAGCCAGCCCGTGTGTGCTGCCATGGCTGGGACTGATGTTACTGTGCCATCAGCAGGAGGCTGGTGTGCTCCCAGATTCCTTGGACATCAAAACCCACCACTGGACTCCACTGGAAATGCTAAGCTGTTGGTTTTTGGGGTTTTTCAAAAGAAACCTGGTGTTATTCACTGCATGGTCTGTCCCTCTGCGGGGTTGTTCATAGACACGGGCCATAAATGCACACCGAAACCCCCTTTCCCTGCAGGGTCTGTTGGGTTGCTGACTCCTCGGGATCAGTGATCTCTAAGGCTGGGCAGAATCTGTTTGTGCTGAACAAATGGATGTGCTAAACAAAGCCCAGAAGTCGTTGGTGGAAGTGGAACTGAAGCTCAGGGCAGGCAGCTAGATCTGACCAGGGCATCCACAAACTGACGGGGAGGCGATTCAGGCTGACTCCTGCATCTCTTTCTGGTGACCTCTCCGGCAGCACTGTCCATGAGGAAACCTTGCAGTTGCTCTCTGTGTTCATTTACAGCCTTTGGGCTGTAATTAGTGCATCCTTGGCTTAGTGAACATCTCCCTTTGCAGCCATTCACTGCGTGAATGTTTCCCCGTGAAGCCGCTGGACTTTCTGGGAGTGCTCATGGCTCGGGTTGAGGGTTTCTCTTTCTCAGCAAGCCCCAGCGCATGAGTTATGTTGGTAGACAAGATGCAGGACCCAGGTGGGGTTCACGGTCCTTGGATTTGTACGTGGGGCCTGTCTGGAGGGAGATCCCCCTCTTCACTTGCTCTTTTCCATCCAAAGGGTTTAATCACCTAATTTATGTTAAGGAGCATCGGCTTTTCATTTCCAGCCGTGCCATCACAGAAGATGCTTCCTTGTTAATGAATCCTGGACTTGAAACATCTCCTCTGTGTGTGTGGGGACATGAAAGCCCAGGGAGGGGACAAGACTTGAGGGTGCATCAGGAAATTGGGAGCAAGGGCAGGACGGAGCGCAGAGACGAGACCACCCGCAGATCCCGCTGCATTGTGCTCAATCCAGTATCCAAATTTCAGTCTTTTAAGAGGATTATCAGGTGTCTGTTTGAATTACTCTGACATGAACAGTCACTCAGAAAATGTACATTCATTTGAAAGGTCAAGCACATCTGATTTCTGCCTTTGGTATGCGGGGGCTTATCCTTTCAACTCTCCCTTCCTTAATGAGATTCTTGTTTCAAAGAGTCGCGCTGTGCCCAGGATTTGACGGAGTCAAGTGTGCTGGAGATAGTTTTTGTTATCATGTTTACCCTTTTATCTGCCTGTCCTTTGAAAGCTCCCCACACACAATAAGGATGCAGCAGTACGGCCACTCGGGGCGGCTCTGCCAGCAAAATGAGCTTTTTCGGGGCGGAGAGATGGAGCTGGGCTGGCGGGGAGCTGCGGCACCAGGAATTTTGATTTCTGCGTGGCAAAGCATCCGAACGGAGAGAGGGCCTTTGAGGAGACCCCCAGTCACCACGGGGGCTGGGCAGGCACCGGGGTGTCATCAGCTCCCAGGGAAACCTCGGAGGAAATAAAGCCAAGTTGGGCTTGGCATGGCAGAGTTGTGTTTCGTGATTAAATTAATGTTTATTGATATTTCTCCTGTTGTTTTGACTTCACAGGCTGTTTAAATTCAGGCTTGTCACAACAAAATACAAAGGAGGTTGCTCGGAGATTGATTTTTTTTTTTTTTTCCCTTTAATCCTGTCTCTGAAGAAGAAGAGTATTTTAAAATTTTATTTTTTTTTTTTCCCCCCACTTCTTCCAGGTTGACAGCCAGGGAAGGCTGCAAACATTAAAAACTGTTGCGCAAATAATTATGTTAAGATGCCGAGCATCATACATTATGGAGGAGGGCGCTCCTTGATTGTAACGCACGAATCAATTTTCTGCGTCACAAAATTACTGACACCGGAGTTTGCTGTGGTGATTTATTCCCTGGGATGACGATCCTGTGACTGCCTTTCCCTGGAGAGGTTTTTTGGTTTTTTTGGATGGGTGAAGCTTTGTGGTCTCCTCTTTGCTGTCACTGCTGTCTCCTCCCCACCCTGGTGACGCTCCCCTCCGCTGCTTAAAACCAGCGGCTTTTATGCGAACCGCGTCCCAAAACGCTCCGCCAAGTTAAATAATGT
Source organism: Gymnorhina tibicen (assembly GCA_013399875.1). Lineage (NCBI taxonomy): Eukaryota > Metazoa > Chordata > Aves > Passeriformes > Artamidae > Gymnorhina > Gymnorhina tibicen. Next base: position 1,241,937 of record VXAZ01008308.1, on the reverse strand, counting down.
AGTCACAAAACCAAATATTGAATAATGACTGAGGCAAGGATTAAGGGAGACAAGCAAGGAACAAAAGAGAGATTCTCGAGTGTTTTGAACACAAAATTGAGCAGACACAGATGCGCGGGAGGCTTTTTCTCTCTGCAGCCAGAGGACACAGATTAAAGGGGTCCTCCAGGACTGTGCACCCCCAGCCAGCTTAAGCAGCCTAAAGACCTCTTTAAATCCAGCCTTTTCGACAAGCCCAGCTGGCTGGAGGAGTTTCTGCTGGGAATAAATTCGGAGAATCGTGGAATGGTTTGGTTGGGAAGGGACCTTAGAGGCCATCTCGTTCTAAGCCTCTGCAGGCACACTTTCCCCTAGAGAACCTGCCACTAGAGAACCTCCCACTAGACCTTTTTAAATGGGCATCTGGGGAACATGTCTTGGGTTTTTTTTCCTGGTGGAAACTTCCCATGGGAGCTTTTCTGCGCTCGCTTCTGGAAAGAAAACACTGTTTCTCTTTTTTTCTCTTGAAAAGCTGCAGCCCAGGCAGTGCCATCAACCCCAATTCTTCACCCGACTCTGGTTTTGCGGGAAGATTTAAATAAAAAATGCCAGAGGAGGGGACAAAAAAAAAATTAAAAAATGACAGGCATGTCGTTTCTCATGCAACTCGTGGGATTTTTCAAACCCACCTCAAAGTTGTTGAGTTGCAATAACTCAGTGGGTAGCTGTTGGCTACTCATATGGTGAGAGAGGAACGGGCTGAAGGAATGTTGCACGAAAACTTATGTAAATGTCTTCTGTACAGCTCAGAGAAAGTCTAGGACTCCTCTAAATCTAAGAGTTGGAAATTCAGCCGGGAAGCCATAAATTCAGTAGATGTCTTTTCCTCAATAAATTCAGAATATTGGCCAGGGAAGAAGCATCCATGTTTCACAGAAGGAGTTACTGGACCTTCTGAGGGTTTCTTTTTTTTTTTTTTCCCCTGGTCCAGAAACAGTTGAAATGTAGCTCAGGATAAATTGCAAGGTGATGATTTACATGACAGGTGACACTGGCAAGCACATTATTCTCGGAGGAGGCGTGAGATGGGATGTATTTACTGCCTGTCTGGGCAAATTATCCACTCTCAGATGTCTGGCATGTGCTTGTGTAGGAAATGCGTGCGTCCAAAAGAGCTGATAAAGGGGATGCGGGGAACAACAGTTAATAAATGCAGCCCCCTGTGGCTGTTGCTGCATCCCTCCTGCTGAACCTCGCCAGGCCCCTGATCTGGAGATGCTCTGCAGCTGGGTCGGAGTGAGGGATCACACGGAGGAATTTCCTTGCTGCTGCAGAGGTGAGACGGGCACGGCTTTGCTGAGGGAAGGAGAAGGAGCTGTGTGTGAGGGGACATCAGTGCTCAGAGCCCGGTGTGTTTTGATTTTGGAGCTGCAGGAGCCGGCTCCTTGTCGCCTGTCTCCCTTCCTGAGGCTGTAATATCCCATCCACCAGGGAAATTCCTCACTTGAGATCAAGCAAATTACCCTGCTCCTGCTGCTGCTGTTCCTTGGTCTTGTCAGGCTGGCTGTGATTTACTCTTAATATTTATCCCTCTTCACCTTATCTTTCCTACTGATGAGGAAAGCAGAATAATGAAGTGGTGGTGTTAACTCTAAGCTGACGCTATCCAGGGGGACTGCAGCTCACAGGCAGGGATGGATTGGGAATTTCAGAGCAGTTTTGGAGGCCCTGATGTCCCCCATGGTAAGCTGGTCATGACCCTCCATGTGGAGACTGCTTTAGGCCATGTCTATTATGGATTATTGTGTTTCCAGAGGGTTTTTTTCTCCCCCACCCTGGAGCGGGGGGAGCTGCAGGATGATTGCTTTTTATTTGTGTGTGGGCCCACGGAAAGCTTGGGATCTCATCTGGCTTTTAAGGATCTGCTTCTGTTACCTAGCAGGTATTGTAGGTGGATGTGTAAATGAGGATCCTTCTGTTTACAAAGAAATGGATATATAGTATAAAAACAATTTACTTGTAAAAGACTCATCCTGCCTCCAGAATATGTTTGAATCTTAACACAAGACAAAGTAATTTAATCCCTCCCAAACCCATATGTTGTTTGCTTCTCATTTTTTCCAGCAAATTTTACCTTCATCAAAAGATAAATCAATTTGTAGCAGCTATCGGCAGCTCTTTAAGCTGCCGAATTGAACAGCTTAATTAGGGAAAATATATTAAAAGATCTGAGAGATGCTAACCCGTTCAGTGCCTCCTCTAGGTACAGCAGTGTGGTCTTGCTCATGTGTGGGGCTCCAGGCTCCCTCCAGGTTTTGTTCGCTGCTGCTTTTGTGCGATGCTTTGTGGTGTGGTGATGGCACGAGAGGTTTTACTGCCCTCTGAAACCTGGCAGGGCTTTTCTAGGCCTGTCCAGTTTGGGGATTTGGAAGTTTGTTCTCTTACAATTTTTTTTTTTTTAAATCAAAGCAATAATTTTTAAAAATTATTATAATTATTTGAGGGCCCTTCTCAAAGCACCTGGAGGCTGCCCGGTGTCTGTGAGCACCCCGTGCTGACCCCTGCCTGGAGCATGAGGTGGAGTCGTGGTCTCACAGTTCTCAGGCCCAAGTGAACAGGACAGGAATGATTTGGAGCTCCTTTCCCAAAGATCCCCTCTCATTCAGGGCCGTCCCTGTGCGTTGTTTGCACTTCAGAGGGGGGGATGGAAAAGGCACCCAGTAAAAGTACAAACTGCGTGAGTCAGCCTGAATCTGCTGTTGTGCCTCGTTCTTCCCATTAGCAAATACCACGGATGAGTGTGTGGGGAGCTGGGTATCCCCTCCTTCCTAAATGACAGCTTGTTTCAGGGCTGAATTCATCAGTGATGCTGCTCTGGTGAACATTCCCAGCCTCCCAGCCTGGCTCAGCCAGTGCTGAGCACATCCCTGCCTCTCCCAGATATCCTGGGCAGGGGGGTGGCTGCTGGTGATCTTTCCATTGTCAGGATGAGGACAGGCCTCTGCTGGACCTGTGCTGGTGGGACAAAGCTGCTGTCGCCTCAGTCCCAGCCTTCAAAAACGTTCTAGGAAGTGGATTTTGGAAAGGAGTTTCCAGCTGCTCCTGTTGGGGAGGATGAGCATCAGCTGAGGATTTCAGAGCTGTGCTTTGCAGCAAAGCTTCCAAACCTGACCTCTCTTAGGGCTCTTCCCTTGGGTGATGTGTGGGTCCAGGATTTCTAGGGATGAGCAGGCTCAGGACTGGCTTCAGCAAATAACAGAATTTTCTTGCAAAGGCTGAGAATTCGCAGATCTGAACTCCCCGAGGCTTGTGGGATGGTGATGGGCTACAACAAAAAAGCAATGTTTGGTTAATTTAAGCTTCAACTTGAGGTGCTGAGATAAAACAGAGTTGATATCAGGGTAGCCTTGCTTCAAAGGCAGAGTATTGTCAGCGCAGAGCGAAGTGTTCTCCATCTGTTCCCGTGGCTGTCAGGAGCCAATATTAGATAGCTCCGCTGCAGGCTGGGAATCTGCGACTGAGGGCTCGTGGCAAAAGCTTCATGTGGGAAGTTTTTTCCCTCCTTTGCCTTGCCTTAGGTTAACTCACACCCGAACCAGTCAGGCTTTGCAAAACTGAGTGTTCCTGGGGATGTCTAGAGCTCGTTTAACATCCTCCACTTCTCCCTGGAAGGACGGGGACAAAAGGGAAGGTGAAACATCAGCTGCAGGATCTCCTTGTCATCATCCTGAAAACCTCCTAATGACCCAAGGAGTGCTTTCCTTGCTCCTGGAGCTTGTAGCACATGACAGACCTCGAGGTTTCTCTTCTTCCACCTCGTGGTTTTTTTTTTTTTCCTTTTGCTCCGCAGAAACAGAGATGAAGTTTGGCTGCTGAGGGAAACGATGAAACTTAGAAAACGAGAGGTCTTGTGACAGGCTAACACCTCAGCTTGCTTTGAACTTGATAGTGAAATATATAGACACAATTTTTGTTGCAGGTGGCTTTTTCCATGGTAGCAAGTGGGTATCTGTGCCCAGCCCCACACGTGTGTGTACATGCACAGTTATTCTTGCCTCAGCACAACGATTTCCTAACGATCTCTTACCCATCCAAGACAGATTGCTTTTCATGGTTCAGTGGCCGCAGCTCAGGCATCCATTTTAATCAATAAAACAGTCAAAAGAGAGAATAGATTTACTTGTTTCTGGTTTTTTACATTTAATTGAAAATTTTCGAGTGATTACAAACATAGCTATTGTACAGATTGCGGAGTTTAGAAGACAATAAGTGCCAAAAGAAAAATGTCCCCGGAGCCCAACCTCTTCCCCTCGTGATGCACAATAGATGGTGGTGGTTTGTGCCTGGCCTTGTCCTTTCTTCTCCTTTCCCAGGGTTTGTAAAAAGCGGGATGGATTTAAGGGGGTTTTACCCGGACCTCGCAGGGATGTCTGTGATGAGCGGCGTTCAATCCTCTTACGTGTGGTGAGGGGGAATCTCCCTTCACGCAGAGCATGGAAGAACCAAGGGAAACCTGGAGATGCATCATCCCATCACCAAACACGTGTGAGGATGGACCATAAAATCTCTCCAGACCCAACAGAAAGGGTTTAATTTTAATGAGAGCTGATTGAAAAGCAGTTTCAGAGCAAAAGAGCTTTTGGTCATCAACAGGGGGAAAAATGTATAATTTCTGTCGTGTTTTCATGTCAAAACCAATCCCCTTCTTCAGAAGGAAGCCATGGGGATAAATAATTGGAGAACAGGAGGGGTTCGGGATATTTCCTAGTGCCCCAAGGTGCTGCTCTGGTATTTATCCCTTATTAGCAGGTAGGTTAACCTTCCCCACTGGACATTGCATTTGATTATTTAATCTGTTCACTGCTGTCAGTGTGAGTGTCCAAAGGCAGGTGTGTTTGTGGGGTACCACATAAATAATAACCCTCTTGAAATCTGAATAAATGTGTGCATGGAGCGGTGATTTCTTGTGTGGCCTTGGGAAAGGCGTGTCCTGGACACCCGTGGTTTCGGAGCTCGCAGCTTGCATTGATGCCTGATAAACTTTGCCTCTCTTCTGGGGATTTGTTGGGAAAAATAACAAGCCATGCTGTCTCTCTGGTTGTAAATTTAATAAACCTGGAAGCAGCACAGCAGCTGAACATATCGAAGCCATAGACTGCTAACTCCAGCGCAGGAAAATGATAAAAACAGTCCTCGAGACCCCTGCGCTCTCTGCAAAATGAGATCTGAGTCCTCTCTAAGTTGTTTTTAATAGCTGGAATTACTGAAGATTGGTGTTTACCAGGCAGTAGGTTTGTGAGGGAGCTGCCTGGTGGGTGCCCATGGTGATATCGTTTCCAGTGGTATTCCTGGGATAACCTCCCGAGCACGCAGGTCTCCTCACAAATTAACGCCGAACCCCGTGTGCCGCCCGGCTCCGGCTCCCAGACGGACAATTTCCTCGATGCTTTCATTGCCATCTCTGATTTCCTCAGCTTCGTTGCCCGCTGGAAGCGGATTTGTTCCGGCGTGGGCCGGGATGTGGCTCTGGAGGAGTGGCTGCCACCCTCCATCCGCTACGGGCGGCGCCGCTGCCAGCCCGCAGGGAGCGTGGCTTTGTCCCCAGCAGCCCAAACCCGGGGCGCAGCCCTTGGGAACCTGGAGATTCCAGGTTTGGGGATTCCATCAGAGGAGAAAAATGGCTCACAGAGTGGTTTTGTCCACAAAATGAGGCGTTTTTGTCCGTTTTATCCCTGATGGGATGTTGCAAGCTGGGCAGCCCCAAAGCAAACGTTGGATTATGTGCAAACACGCCCCAAAGAGTTTGCAGCAAAACTGATTTTGCTGCCACCAAAAAAGTTTATAGATTAAGGCTATTCCTCTCTTGGCAGCATTTTAACTCTGCATCCCCATCGAATTCTAGAGATTTTGTGGGATTTTTCCCTGCTGCATATCCCTCACCAGAAGGAAATGAACATTTTTGAGGAAGAACAGATCCTTTTCACGATTTTCTTTTCAAACGCACAATCAAGTTCTCTGTCAGGAAAAGCTTCAAATGGAAAGCTCTGACCAGCCCAAATTAGGGGGGACTCAATTTACTCTGGGAGAATACTTAGAGAGCTGCAGATGAAAACTGCAATTTAAGTGCCTAATATTATAATTATACACCGATGTGTTTTATTAATGGGATTGAATGCTCGTAGCTTTGTAGTAATGAGCTTTTTTGAAGATCCGTGTAATAGAGTTTTCTGATGGTGAGGACCCCGCCACGCTGCTCCTTCTAAAAAGCACCTTGAAACTCAGGGAGTAGCCAGGGACAGGGTTAATTCGTTGACTTGAGCAGTAATTAGTTGCCCTTCTCCTGGAGGAGCCCTTCCTGGAGGGGAAGAGGAACCCAAACCTGCCGCGTTGCGGCGCCGTGTGGATGATCTGGAATTTTATTGTGGTGGGGCGAGTGACTCTCTAGCAAATGAAGCGTTTGGGGAGCCTTGGAGATGAAAGGTTTTTGTGTTGACATATTAGCACTTAGCAGATTGCTGGTATTAAAGAGCCGGGGGTTTGAGCTGTGTGTACGGTTGGGCCTTTTTAACACAGGAAGAAATCATTTTCCCATTCTCTAACAGCATTTGAATGCACTTCTGGTAATAAATAAGGAGGAAAAAATGAAACCCTTGAGTCTTTTCCTGGGCCAGGGCTCCCCCTCCCACCAGGGTTAAGCTGGGTCAGTTAAAAAGATTCATTTTTATGGCTTGCATATTCCATGTGGAAAAACCTGGAACGATCCTGACCTGGGTTCTGAAATAAAGCCTTTAAGACAGATTTCAGTTTTAAACAAAATGTTGATATGGGATATTCTGATAGTTTTGATTTTTTTTCTTGCTGGGAAATTATCACAACTCGCTTTCCTGGGAATGAATTTTGACTTGGAGAAATCAACAGGTTTTATTAATTATATTAATAACCACATTAATTATATAACAGTGCATAAGAATTCAAGGCCTTCTGAGACTGAATAGGGAGAGCATTGAAAATAAAAGTGGCAAATTGTAGAGCTGTTACAGTGTGAGCTGGATGTGTCTTACTTGGTATCTTTTGACAGGGAAAAGTAACTTTTCAAAACCCACCACAATGTTCTTTACAAATCCTGCTTTTCTCTCAATGCTTCCCTTCTATGCTGGAGCATAATTAGCTTTTGTCAACTTTTCTATGGGCAGTTTTCATTTTGCACTTTCTTTGGATGCCGTGGCTGCTTTTCTAGAATAGCTGAAGTTGGTTTTTTTTTTTCTTTCCCCGGCGTCTTTAGTTTCCAATTTTCGTGGAGAAAAAACCTCACTTTTGGCCTCCCCTCACTAGTTAGGTGTCCTTGATGCATTTATTTAGGGAATGCGAAGCCAGGCAAGCGTTCCCCTTCTCCCTTTGTTAATTAACCCAATGTGTACAGTCACACTTCATTTGGCAGCTTGACGGGAGGGCCCAGCTGCTGGGAGATGAGCCATGAGAGGGGAAACAGGAGCTTTGTGCTGAGTTAATACGTGGGTTTTTGGAGCTTGTTGATGTTCCCCAGAACATCTGCTCCTCGGCACTTGCCTGTCCAGCTCAACCTGGATCCTTCCAGGAATGGTGGAACAAGGAGAGGTGGGGGAATGGGGTGCAGAGTGAGAGACCTCCCCTGCTGCTGATGGATGCTGGTGTCTGCAGCAAAGAGCAGAATCTTGGGAACTTCTTCAGGGCAAAACCTCCCTCCCAAGGCCAAGGAGCCATGTCTGGCTTTCGGCATCGTCCTCAGCGACTTGTGGCACGCTGGGTTTTGTGCGGGAGGGATGGCAGGAGGTGGGAGGTCCCTGTCCCGTGCGTTCTCCATCCTGTCCCGCATCCCTCCTGCCCTTCTCACTCACGGCCGCCGTCAGTAACGAGGTGGGAAGACTGGGCAAGGAGACAGCTCCAGTGCCACCCTGTCCACCCCCACATTATCCTGCCTTATTACATTGTAATAAATTGAACCATTCCACTTCATTATTTCATATTTGAGGAGATTTATAGATTGTCCTGGTGGCTGAAGAGGCAGTGATTAAAGGAGCAGTGTGCTAATGAATGAGCCTCAGCACAAAGCCTTTTTAATTAATGCACAGCCCAGGGGCTGTAAACGCCTTGCTGATAACAAGCCTGGCCCATTCAGGACATGAACTGACAACTTTGCAGAGAATGAAGGCTTATGTGGAGACATGGGTATGGTATTGAAATGGCAATTAAGGCTAATAAAATGATTCGTCTGCCCATCCATCGCCCTCCTTCCCTGCGCCCGGCCCTGTCTCTGCCTCGGAAGTAATGGCAGGTGCAGATTTCATTTGGCTCCTCCAACCTTTCTTGGTGATTTAATTTACAGGCTGCATCTGTTCCTTCACGAGGCTCTTTCAGTCACATTAGAGATGGATTTTCACTCCAGGCTATTCTGAACTCGCTGGGAATTTCCCTGAGTCAGATTATTTCGCCCAGTGTTTACAGCTGGTTTTCTTTTTATTTCTTAAAAACTTTTCTAATGGAGTGTCTTGCTGGGAGGGAAGGCAGTGAACTTGCTGGCAGTGCTGTCCATCCCTCCATTCCTCCATTCCTCCATCCCTCCATCCCTCCATCCCACCATCCCTCCATCCATCCAGCATTGACTCTGGGCGGGTCAGAGCACTGGGATAAACAGAGTGGGCTCACGCAGCTCTGGGAAAGAGGGAACCTGGCAGGGTGAATTGTCAGCTTCTTTCAGGATGGCCTCAAACCTGTCCCTGATTTCGGATGGGTTTCGTGTCCCCTTCCGGCACATCCCGTGCTTGGCGGTGTCGGTACATTCCACGCTTGGAAAAAGTGACTTTGAAAAGTGCGTTAAGGAATGAGTTGGTGCTTAAATAAACAGTGGTGGCAAACGGGAGGTACCCCTTGTCCTTGGGAAGTTACGGGGCAGATGAACAGCACGGACAGGTCATCGCTGCTCCCCTGAACTCTGAGGAGTTGCCCTGGTTTGTGCCATATCCTGAATGCTGTGCCCTGGGCCAGCCTTGTGGCAAAACACCCTTGGTGCTGTTCAGGGATCAAACCAGGCATCGCTGATGCTGGCAGCTCTGGAGAATTTGGGAATGCTCTACTCCTCTGAGCATCCCCTGTGGCTTGGGAGAGATGAGGACCCCAAATCCTGGCACCACCCCTTCTTCCCACCGTTCAGCTTCTGCATTTTGCCTCACTGAATCCCTGACAGGTGGAAGCACTATTTTTCAGTGAGGGACGTGGGAAGAGGAGGTGGCAAACTTTTGAAACAAAGTTTAAAAAAAAAAAAAAAAAAAAGGACAAAAATATAAATGATGCTGCTTGTGGCCTGCAGATTTAATGATATTTGCCCATTTGATTGATGAAGATGATGAACGAGGCTTCGTGGCCTGTTGAGGGTGAAAAGTCTAAGTACCAGGACGGAGAGTGAATCAATCACTTCCCGCTCCCGTGCCAGATGGGATCATCAGTTACCTGCGGATCCCGGCAGCGCCGTACATTACCCCTGGCTGAGGGACGGCACATCAGCCATGGCTGCTGCCTCCTCTCCGCAGAGATCGATAATCCATGGCCAGGGGAAGCAGCAAGACCTAAATGAAACCACTAAAACTCCTCGCCAACTTTATTCTCGCGTCAGGTTTTGTTTGCTAATACACACGTTCCGACAAAAGCGTCGCACAGGGGTTGGACTGGACACTGGGCCGTGTGGTGCTGGGCTCTTCAGGGCCAGGTGGGACACAGGAGCTGGAGCATGTGGGGAAAAGTGCTGGTGGTTTGTTGAAGAGTAATCTTCTCTGAGTGCTTGCAGTGCCCATGTTCTTTTTTGTTTTGTTTTTGTTTGTGTGTGTGTGTTTTTACGGCCTTTATTTAGTATTTGAGCGCTCGCTCATCATTCCCAAGCTGAAACCCACAGTGTGGGGGTGAAAAATGGTTCTGTCCCTGCTTTGGGGAGAGGGATTTGGGTTGCAGGGCTGCATCTCAATGCTGGACTCCTACAGCAGTCAGAGATCTCATTCCTTGGGCATCACGAGCCGTGTCCTCCCTGTGCCAATCCCCATGTTACACCTTCTTTGGGCCAGCACTGTAACTTTATTCTTTTGAGGTGTATTTGTCTTACACTTGGCAGAAGTCCATGAATTATTTGAGGGTGTGTTGGTAAACAGGGTTTGACAAACAGTGCCTCAGAACCCTGTAACAAGCTCAGGACTTGGGACGTTCATCAAAAGTTTTGGGGTTTTATATTTCCTCAGTTCCACCAACGTTGTGAGCAGAGCCAATGTGATTTATGGCTTTGTGTTATGTTCCTGTGAAACTTGCAGGATTTTGATATAAAATTCTCCTGGCTTTAACTATCAGGTTTCACCTGAGCCCTGTTTTTGGAGGCCGTTAATTCTTTATGTTGTCATTTCTGAAGACCCTTTTACAGCAGGAGCTCGGCATTATATAGCACTTAATAATGGGCAGGTTACGCTCTAGAGTAAAGAACATTCTGCTGTGTTCAAACCTCTTACAGTGATCGCTGCAGCTGCTGATGGCCCGGACAAATGCGCCCAGTGTCTTGCAGTGTGTTTGTGTGGGGAAGCACCATTCTGCTCTGGGAGTTTTTGGGTTGTGATTTATGCTCGGAGGTGCTGGAGGACTTTCACACTCTCTGAGTTCTGTTGTCTAATGAAGTCCCAAGCTGTGTCAGTGGAGGGGGAGAGCTGCCCTTGGGAAGAGTCCATCCCTCCTGTTGACTTGGTCCATTGACCTCCCCAGTCTATTATCAGGACTCATTGGAGAGCTGGCCTTAATTACCTGGCCTTAATATTACGAGTTTAATGTCCTGCTCGGACAGAGAAGCTGTCACATGCAGAAGTCCTCGCCAACCATGAAGAACACGGTGGGAAGCAGAGGAAGAAGATGCTGTGGTGATGCAGGGAAGGAGGAGCTGAGCTCCTTGTGCATACCCTGAGGTTTAAGACCTTAAGAAGGGAGATGTGGTGGGCCAGGCTTGGTCCTGTCACAGCACACGCAGAACCAGCACATTAAACTTCCAGCCACAGGTGATGTGAAAACAGGAGGATGGGGCGAATTTCGGACAGGGATGGCTCAGCACTGTTTTTTTCCCTGGATGTCCTGCAGGCTCCTTCCGTGACCTTGAAGATGTTTTCAAATCTTTCTTTTCTTCTTGTGTCTGGGCTTTCTAGGGCAGGGAGCATCCCTTACAGTGTCTACTTAATCGAGGCTTGCCTCTCGTTTGAAGTCTCTGGGCACTGCTTTTGATATCAATAACAATCATCATAGTGAGAGACCAAAGACAAAGGAACAATTCCCAGGAAAAATAGAGCAGTGGTGCTCTCCTGTACTGGTAATTCAGGGGTGAGGTATATAGATGGGTTTTGACAAGAAAGAAGAAGTACTGGGGAGCTCAGCCTGCAGTTCGAGTGGGGACTGAAAGCTGGTGTACAACGAACGAGCTTTCCAGACCTCTCTGTGCTCTTTCTCCTGGGCGGGAGGGTAGGAAGGGAAATACAAACGTTTCCTAAGAGGATCTGTTTGAATTCACAGTGCCTAGAGCAGGCTTGTGAGATGGGCCCTGAATCACAGGCAGGAGCAGAGGATTTGGGGAGAACAGCCTCCCCTAATAAATCAAGCAGCACCTAACTTGCAAATGTGTGAAGTAGAGTTTTTTTCAGGTTGGAATTGCTGGCTAAATCCAGGACTTCTATCCAGCCCACTGCAGTCATTAGAGAGGGCCCTAAACTCATTCTCTCCTTTTCATTAGCATTGACCATTAGCTCTGGAGAGCTGTGTTATTGATATAAATGTCTTTGAAACCTCCCGAGCTCCGGGCTTTGACGGATTTCATAGGCTGGTTAGGGAAAGTGTTTCTTTTCATCAGTTTTGAATTTGTCACTATTTCAGTGGAATCAAAGGGGACTCCTTGTGTTGCAAGGCAGGGAGGGTAGAAATACCAGATGTACTTTGTCTCTCTCATTCATTAATTCATATACATTTATCATAAGACTTCCTATTTGTCTCCTTTTTAAGATAAATAATCTCAGCCCTTCCAATCCCCTGTCATATGGAGACAAGAATGATTTAAAGGAGCTGGAAAAGTTCCATATGACAAGGGATACAGAGATTCAAATGTTGAGTCTGGTCCTTTCATTTCTGGAGGACAGAGCAGAAGATGGAGATGACTGGGCTGAATATCCTGGTTTCTCTGCAGATGTCCTGTGGCTAGCACAGGGACAAGTGCATGGAAACACACCTGTCCACCCCATTTTTGATGCTGATAACACATTCTGGGCTATGATAAGTTTGAATTTAGCATGGAACAAGCTGAATTTGATAGGAGCTGCCTGTATGGCCTCTTAGTCCCAAACTCAGAAGTGGGTGCTGAACATGTTCGAGTCATTCCCTCCACAGGAATGTTTTATAACTTGGCTGAGGTTGTAGCTGTGGTATTTGCTTAAGATCTGCTCTAGATCTCCTGTAATTGCAAGGTATCTTCTGGAGGATTTGGAAGAGCTGGGCTGCCTTATTCCCTTCCTCCTAATTTGAAGGTTACGCAGCACTGTTTTCCCCTGGAATACGACAGTCTTTCCTGGGATCCTCGGGAGGATCAGAGGAGGAGTAGCAGCAGCTCTGTTTTAGGGTACTAATCCTCTTGTAAATCCCTTGAATTTGTATATCTCTAATAATAATTCCTGGCACTTGAGTGATGGTTTAAACACACCCATCAAGAAATAGAGTAAACACTGAGCTAATCCTCTCAGTGCCCGGGGAGCAGCAGGGTGAGCAAGCAGTTAATGTTCGTGGGGTGGGTGGGGCTGCTCTCGCTTCCCGGAACACTGGAGAGGACCCTGGGAGCAGCTGATGCCAGGAGAGGTGTGGGACAGGAGGCACAGCTCACCTGAGGGACGTCTCTGCAGCATCCTCGCCTCACCCCTCGCTTTGGAGCTGCCTGTGAGCTCAGACGGAACCAACTGCTTGAGAAATCTCTCCCTGCAGCCCAACCTAATTTGCGCTGTCAATCCCCTGCTCGCCTTCCCACGCTCGTATTTAGCACCATTGATTTATTGGATTGCGGGAATATTAAGAACCTCAAACTATTAGTCCTGATTATAACTTCTTGGCGGCTTCATCGCTCCATGTGTCTTGCCGTGCTCTGAGGGAGACTGGGCCCTTGGCTGGCTCCCGGCAGCTATCGAGCCTCAATTTACCTCTCTCCTCCTCTCTGCCTTTCCCTGCTCTCCCAAACTTTCCCAAACACGCCTTTCTTGCGGCCACAGGTGTTTTTGGGAGGGCATGGGGGAATGGAACAGCTTTCCCAAGCTCAGATGAACTCATCCACAGAAGAGCCAGGGAGCTGAGGTAGCTTGTGTCCTTGCCCCGATGTTCCCAATGCATTGGAGCTTCCCTAATTTCTCCTCTGCTGCTTCCCATCCCTTCGCTCCCTCTGGCCATTGCCAGTTCTCCTGTAGTTAGTGCTGCCTTTTCTTTTCTACCTTCAACGTCCTCTTGGAAAATCTCAACATCCTTTGCCTTAGAGCAGCCTGCAGACTGTCTTCCCTTCTCATCCCATTTCCAAGTCCTGGGTGCTTCCAGAAAGGAACGGAGTCATCCCGAGTACGGACGGGAATGCATTTAGAGAAGTAAACACCACTTGCAAAGAGATGCTGCAGTGGTCCTGGTTTTGAAGCTGGCCTGGATCAAGAGATAAACAGCCTCTGGCAGTGAGGGAGGGGGAGAGCAGGGAATTTGGGGCGAGAAAAGTGCTGAAAGGAACAGTCTGTACTCCACACTGTGCCTGGGAGGGTCGGTGTGTGCAGATGGACCAGGCCCCGCTGGGCTCCAGCGGGGGTGTGAGTGCAGGGACACTGCTTGGAGGGGCTGACTGAGCTTCCCCTGTCACCACCAGGGTTTTGGGGGTGTGCGAGGGGGCTGCAGCCCCCACCCCGCTCTGCGGTTGGGCTGTGTGGGGATGCAGCAGAGTTTGTGTTTGTTGGCTTTGCAGCTGTCCTGTCCCTCTGCTTGGCTTTTCCCCGCTCTGGGGAGCTGTGGGATCACAAAGGAGTCTCCTGAGCCTTCAGGCTGGGGTCACTGGTGTTTATTGCTCACTGAACAGGCTGGTGGGGTCTGGCAGCTCCCACCGCCAAAGCTGTGCTTTGCAACAGGGGCCAAGACTTCACGGGGAAGTGGCCTAAGAGGAGTTCGTCAGTGGGGGAAAAATAAAGAGAAAAGGCTTTTAGCTGAATCTGAGAGTTCCACGTTATTAAGATCAGAGCTGCTCTTACCTCTGCAGTGCCCTCTAAAAGATGCCAAGGTCTCCCAAAATCTGGGTGGCTGGGAGCTCCCTGCCTGGAGTTGCCAGCTATGTGATGCTTTGGAGAGGGTGTCATGTCCCATGGTGACTGTAACGGGTGGGGGGAGAGGATCCCACCACCACATCCCTCCTCATCTGCATCCAGGGGCGAGCTGCAGCCAAGCTGCTGGGAGGGGTGTCCCCACTCCTGAGCCTCCTTTCCTGCCCCCGAGAGGCTCCGTGGTGGGATAAGAGCTCTGTCTGCAGCCCTGTCCATCTTCTGTCGCTCAGGGCCTCAGGAGCGTTTCAGAGGAAAGGTTTCCAGGCTGCTGGCTCGAGGCTGGATAATGTCTGGGTGAGCTGCTGCTGAGTGATGGCTGGGGTGTGCTCCACAAGGACCCAGCCCTTTCCTGGGAAAGGCTTTCCATCATGCTTCCAGCCCCGTGGCCACGGCTTTAGCCTAATTACAGCAGCGCTGCTTAATAGACTTCGGCGCTTCAACGGCGTCTCCTGGCTTTAACTGCCCAAGGAGCACCAGTCCTGCCCGTGTGGATGGAACCAGACAGGGGTCCTGGAATCACAGAATATCCTGAATTGGATCAGGATCATCTGGCCCAGCTCCTGGCCCTGCACAGACACCCCAACAATCCCACCCTGTGCCTGGCAGCGGTGCCCAAACGCTCCTGGAGCTCTGGCAGCCTCGGGGCCGTGCCCATTCCCTGGGGAGCCTGGGCAGTGCCCAGCACCCTCTGGAGGAAAAACCTTTTCCCAGTCATCCTAAATCCCACCCTAACAGGATGAGTCCTGTTACCCCATCCACCTCTTCCGGGGTAGGAGGGCAGCATCACTGGCAGCTGGAGTTTTAGGTGCTGCTCTCGCCTTCAGCAAACAGAAGCCAAGGACACTGGGTGGATTTGGACGCTTGAATTAGTACTGAACAGCTCCTCCATCCATTTCCACCCCTCATCCTTTCCCTTCTCCAGCCTTGCTCCCTGCTCCTGCAGCCCAGAGCTGGTGCCTGGGATCGCAGCAAACTCGTTACTCACGGAGCAGCCGGCCTGCTTAAGGACCTAAATTTATTTCATTTTCTAAACTGCAGCTGGGAAAAAATAAGAAGCCATTAGGCTGTCAGTTGTCAGAGCTTTACAGGAGCATCAACACATCATGTTTTTCTTTACTGAGACATTAAATGTGTCAAGAGCCAGTGATGGACTGTGTGGATCAGATTCAGAGGGCAGAAGGGATGGCGAGCGAGGGCAGGATGGTTTTCTCTGCTCTCCCAGCACTGCCGGGCTCCGGAGTCTCGGGAATGCTGTGCTTTCCCAAATGTCAGAGTCCTGCAGCTGCTTCACCTTAATGGAACCGGTCACAGGTGTCTGCAGGGGTGTCAGCAGGGAACGCCGAGCTCGGGTGCTCACCCGTCGCTGGATGAAGCGGGAGCACAGGTCTCTGGTGCAGCCCTTGTGGGCAGGATTTGGATGCTGCCGGCAGCCAGGAGCGTTTCTCCCCATTTTCTCCCTGTCAGGAGGTTAATGACTGCCTGACCACGGCACTGTGCCAGGGCAGGGAACTGACAGGCAGAGCAATGTGGAAATCGTGACTTAAGCTAAGGAGAATTCAATGTAAATGGAGGTTTTATTATTTCCCCAAGTACAGCTGGACCCAGGACTTTTATTTTGGTTTCTCCTGAGTTTGTCAGATGCCCAGAAACTTCCCAAAGCCTTCAACATCGCAAGGCTCTCCCGAATGCAGTGTTTGGTCTGCACGTACACGAGATGTGTGGCAAATATTTTATTTCAGATGCTGGCATATTTGCACTGGCACTGACTGCATTCCATGTGAGTGATGAAAGGCCCTGTATAAATACGGTGTTTCCACTGGTATTGATTGCATTATGATTGCAATTCCACTTGCGGTGGGGCTGCCTGCAGGATGTGTGTTGTTAGACTGGCGCTCACCATTGCTGCCTCCCGTGCCCGCTTTCCTTTTCCTCGAGTCGTGTCTGCCCGACGCAGGAATGGAGCTGTGGAGGCAGAGCCGAGGCTGGGCTCGGGATGCTGGGTTTTCCCGCAGCACTGACCTGCCCGGGGCAATGCCCAGGTGGTTCTGGACCTGAGCGGGTCTCCCCGCTCGTGCAGGGGAGCGGCTGATGCTCTCCTGGTCCTCACTGCTCGCTGCCTTCAGCTGGACGTCCCCTCACGCACGGGGTGGCCGAGCAGCTCTGCTCTGCTGGCAGCTCCTGCTGCTGCTGCTGCTGCACTCCCTCCTGGTGTGTCGAGACCCCTAAAATTCCAAGATGCCATTTAAAATTTCCTTCTTGCCCTCTGTGCTGACCTCCTCATTACAGACCCAAATTTCCTCGGACATTCTGTGTAGTAAAACGTCTCTTCTTCTTTGATCCAACCCCTGTCCTTTTTTTTTTTTTTGTTTTGTTTTTTGTTTTCTGAGACGAGGTGCTGCGGGCTCAGAGGCGGTTTTGATATTTTCCAAGTCAATATCTCTTCCTGCTAGGAACAAGATGTAATCTGTGTGCATGTGCCTTCACAGGCTCACACAGAGCAGCATCAGGCTCCTGGAACAGGAAGAAAGGGATGTGCATTCCCCAAAGGCAGCAGGGAGCTCCGACACTGCCTCTCCCTGGCCTCTGAAGCTGGTGAGAGGATTGCCCTTTGCTCCCCTGCCCTGGAAATGTCATCCTGGGTGGAGAGGGAGTTCTGTGCCCGCTCCTCGCCCGAGGCTGAGGCAGCTCTGTGGCAAATTGATGAGGAACAGATGCTTTGAGCTCAGGAAGGGTTTTCCCTGCCTGGGCAGGTGTTAACGGGAAAGGTTACGGGTATGATGGGGAGTGAGGACCAGAGAGGGAAGGGGCGGCTGGATAAGGCAGGAGGTGGGAAGGATGGGAGAAGGAGAGAGAAGCAGGATGTCTGCGCAGGGCTTCCTTCATCCGCTCGCTTAATTAGAGAGGAGACCCCAACCTGGCCACCCCTGAGCCTTTGAGGAGAGGTGGGGGTTTGCTCTGGGCTCTGCCTCTGCCCTCAGCCACTGCCCCAGGGAACCTGCCTAACACTTGAAGAAAGCCAAAATAATTTTTAAAAATCCATGAAGGGGTAAAAATGGGGAGGGGGAGGTGGGGCTGAGGAAGGGACACAAAATACACTCCCTCTCTGACAATCCACATGAGTTTGAAGTCAAAACATTCTGTGCATGTCTGTTTTTTTCCTTCCCTCACCACCTGGTAGCTATTATCAGATGACAATTTATTCCAGGCATCCTCTTGGGAAGAGATTTCACAAGCATCAAGATTTTAAATCCAGAAAGGGCCATGATTAGCATGGTGTGTGCCTGAGCCAGTGTTTGGCTCCCCTTCCCAGCCCGGGCTGTGCCCCTTGCTGGGGCTTTGTGTGCGTTCCCCTGGCAAAGCCTCAGCATTTGGCTCTGAAGTCTGAAGTCCGGGAGCCTCCACTGGCCCTTGAACCACCTCTCCAGGAAGAACCTCCAGCCACAGCTGGGGGAAGGGAGGACTCTTGCAGCTTGGCTGGGAGAAGGTGGGAGAGTTGTGCCTGGGCTCTGGGATGTGCTGGAAAAGGAATTTCATTTCGTGTCACCTCGGGGGGTTTGCGGTGCAGATGGAGATGGCTGCAGAGGAGCAGGTAGATCGAAGGAGCACCTGTGTTTCCCTGGAAGGAGAGGATTCCCTCAGCGAGCCTCAACATGGTTGTCTCTGATTCAGGAGTTTATCATCGGGATAAATTGGTGCATCAGGCAGAGCCTTTTGTCTTCGCTTCTCCTTTGCCTTAGAGGCTTATTAGTCAAATTGATAACTATTAGAATATTACTTTGCTGCTAATGACTTAGTAATAGGTTGCACTGGGATGTTGCAGCTCCAAAACCTGCTGTATTTATCGGAGAGGATGGCTTTTCCCTGTGTATTCCGGCTTCCTGAGCCTTCTGTCATTAGAGAATTCTTCCCCTGGAGTAAAATCCCACCCCAGCTCCTCTTGCAGTTGCCCTCTGGACACCCTGCTTCCCATATTCCCTAGAAGTGCCTTCCTGGTGCCGCAGCCAGGCGTGACACACGGGGCTGTGAGCACCTCGGTGCCTTGCCAACGGTGAAAATAGACTTGTCATGTTTGGTTTGGTTTGGTTTCCAGCAGATGTATTCACAAATAACTTCATTTGATGGCAATGATGGGGAAAGAAAAGAAAATCATCCCCATGATTTTCTGAATGTTATCCAATGATCTATAAAGCTAGGCAGAATTTAAAAAATAAAAAGGGAAAGAGAAAGGAGGAATTGTGAAGAGTTTGACAAGTATGTCAGTGTTTCTTGAACACATAACAGCACATAATTCAGTTGGCTTGAGTTCCTGGTGCGCTTCGGTGCTGGCTCCTGAGTGCTGAGCCGGGCTGCGCTGCCTGTGCTCCCAGCACGCGAGGGACACGGCACGCAACAAAACGCAGGAAAAATCAGGGAGCCTTTCACGCCGCTCCCAGGGCTGGAGTGGTGGTGTTTGAGGAGGGAGGGGTGCAATCAGATCGCTTTGGTGGTCCCTGCTGCTCAGTGTCTGCTGCCAGAGCTGCAAACCCCGGGGTTTGCAGGGCTCAGCGTGGTGGGGTCTGCAAAACCCAGGGAGTCCAGGAATGGATTTGCTTCTGGCTCGCTCCTGCTGCAAACCCAGAGTTCTCAGATGTGCTGGGCACAGCAGGAGGAGCTGGCCAGCTGGGATGCAGGGGCAGTGCCAGCGAGCGTCCCGCGGCCCCGGTGCCCGGGATGTGCCGGAGCTCGTCTCCCCGCACTGCAGCTGCATTAGGAACCTGCTCAGGTGCCACTGGCCGCAGGCAGCCTCGGGTACGCAGATCCAGGATTCTGGGAGGAGCTGGGCCAAGCCATCCCTGCCTGCACAGTCCCACTGGAGTGGTGCCGGTGGTGGTTTGTGCCTCATAAAAGCAGAGGTGCTGGGTCAGTCCAGCCAAGCAGCTGCTGCTCAGCGCCTCCATCGCACTGGATTTTGGTTTGCTGTTGTTTAAAAGGTGGATTTGCTTTGTTGGCAGGCGGTGGGTGAGGGAGAGGTGCCTGAGCAGAGGGGCTGTGTCGCTGCAGTTCTGGATTAGGCAGCATGAAGCAAGGAGGGGGAAAATACAAGCAAATAATAATAATAATAATAATAATAATAATAATAATAATAATAATAATAATAGAAGCAGAATAAAAAATAATGCCATAGGAAGATTTAATGCAAATTCCCTTCCTGTCCTGGCTGTGTGCCTGATGACCACTTCTGTGACACCGGGTTTGGTTACCAGGATTGGGGCTCTGAGATGGGACGAGGGACCCGGAGCTGGGTTGCTCGAGCACTCCAAGGAGCCTGGTGCCCTGTCTGAGGGCTCGTCTGCAGGCACCTGGAGGCATAGTGTGAGGCTTTGTCTCTTGTTTAGAGAGCCTTGGCTTTTATAAGTTCAAAAATGAGATGGCAAATTGAATTTATTCATGAGCATGGAGGCTCTCTGGGGTTTCCTCTTTAATTCAGTAGACTTGCTTTAAGGGACTCTGTTTTAGCAGAGAAAGGATGGAATTGGTGCTTTCATCTTTCAGGCCTCCTTTACTGGTGTTCCCCCCTTGCTCCCGGCTCCTGCAGAGCCCGTCCCAGAGCACAGATGTCCCCTCCTGTGGCTCCCACCCCTTCCTGTGGGATGCTGTGCCGGCTTTTTGGGACAAGGCTCCGCTCCTCCCAGTGCAGGGGTTTGGGAGGATCCATGGGAGGGGCTGCAGCAAAGCCCACCCAGGGCCCACCAGGGTCCTTTTTCCTTCCTCCCCAACCCCTTTGGAGCAGGAGCCGCGTGGGTGAGGCGATGCCTCCACGCCTGGCTGGCAGCTGGCCCGTGCCCCGCTGTCCCCGCCGCCCCAGCGCCGGGCTAATGGGTGCCACATGGAATGGGCGGCGAGCCTGGCTCTGCCTCCCGCCCCGCCGCTCCCGGGGAGCCCCGAGGGCTTTCCAGGCGGTGACAGGAGCAGTCACAGGCACAGGGACCTGTTAGTTGCTCTTTTCGTGGTTCAGCAGGCTCCGCTTCCACCTGGTGCTCTCCGGGGAGTCCCCGCGAGCTGCAAAAGGCGCCGTGGGCAGGGAAAACGGGGGTTTTTTTTTGTGGGATGTGGGGCATCTTTGTGCAGGATGAGGGTGTGCGTTGGGTTTGGGGGCTAAATATCCCCTCCCAGGGTTTGGGAGATGCCCTTTTCACTGGCATTGCTGCTCAAAGTGGAGGTGGGTTCGGGGAAGGAGGGGAGACAGAGGCTGCTCCAGCGTGCGAATGCGGCTTGGGGTGGCGGTGCTTTTGTCTCTGCTTTAACCCAGCGAAGCGCCTTGGGCTGATAACCTCAGAGGGCTGCGCAGCAGCGCTTGCAAAACCCACGGAAATCAGGAGAATTTCACTGTGGTTGAAGTTCGCAGTGAGCTGAATGTCAGCCTGGGTTTGTCGTCCCTCTGGGAGCGTCGGGAGCCGGCAGACGGGAAGGTGCGGCACTAAAATTCATCGCCTGCTGAGCTGGCTGCTGGCGGGTGCGCACACCTCGCGCTCCCAGCAAGTCTCTGGGGCTGTAAAACCCCGTGGAAGGAGGTGATAAAACCCCCCGAGACTCCGGCAGGGCTGCACCTCCGCAGCTGCTCCCGGGGTAATGGGCCCTCCTGAGGCACGGCGAGGTCTTTACTGGGAAGGTGCCATTGAAGGACAAAGTCTGATGATGTTTGGATCTTAATGTTTTACAGCTCCCCTGCCTTCGAACAATGCCTAAAAATACTAGTGTATGCAAATTATAAACTAATTTAGATGATGGAGCATGGGAATATTGCTCATACTCCCCAAGCATGGCATTTCCAATCATATCTTCGTTTCATTTTTAAGCAAAGAAATCATAATCTTGACATGTTTATCATTCAGTGCCTGCACCAATTATCTCTTTGGGTTCATTCTATAGTTCATAGAACTGATAGATTATGATCATGTTGTTAGGAGAATTGTGCAGTCATTATTCCTCCAGCTGGAGGAGAAGTTGAAAAACAATTATAAAGAATGATTCTCCTTTGGATTGCTTTCGGAGTTCATGGAATAGGCAAGCTCCTATTACCAGGGGCCAGGAGCTGCAAGGTTCCTGCCACCAGTGGGTTTGAACTCCTGTGATCCAAACCCCGTGCCTTGCAACGCTCATTTTCTCCAGCGAGCTCCAGTTGTAGTTATTATTTTTTTATGGGTTGATATCAGAGAGATGAATGCCATTGGCTGCACGAGGGCTGCGACTCAGAATGATAATTTCCAGTTTAATTACAGCGCAGGGCGCTGGGGATGCACCAGTGGATACCTGTTGGGTTAGAAATTGAGACTCGAGGCTTTGCATCCAAATAACCCAGCACCGGCATCTACGTGGAATTCCGACTTGAAACCGGATGAAGTGGGGTTCCCTCAAATCAAGCACTGTTTTCTTCCAAGGTCCTTAATGAGACTCATGGGACTGTGACCCTCCCAAAGAAAATATTTGCAGGAGAATTCTCTGGGAGTTTGGGAGCTGAAGGCAGCGCGCTCCTGGGGGAGAGCTTTTCTTTGACCCCCAGAAGGAGCTCTCTAATCTCTTCCATAAACGCACTTGGGCAGCTCGAGGGTGATTTGGCAGCCTTGCCTCTGTGATGGATTGTCCCCAGAGGACCAGGCTGCCTTCCCCGCTCCTCCCTTGCCCCAGTTCTCCTCTCACACTATTGAGTTTTCAAGTTCCTTGGCCAGAAGGCAGCAGAACCAGGAAGACAAATGTCTCGTCCGGACATCATTCCCACGCAAGGGTTTTGCCTCCTTGTCTCTCCAGGGCTTTTCTTTCCCTCCTCGTGTCCCAGCTGGTGTCAGGACACGAGCAAAGGGCCGCCCCCAGCGCCTTGGCTGCGTCCGTGCTTATCCAATTTGGGGCTGGATGAAACCCCCCGTCCCCCAGGCCTCTTTGTTTTGCCTTCTCCCAGTGGTCAATATCGACTGCTCGAGCAGAGCTATTTATTTAAGAATGCACCTTGTCAATATTTAT
Source organism: Gymnorhina tibicen (assembly GCA_013399875.1). Taxonomy (NCBI): domain Eukaryota; kingdom Metazoa; phylum Chordata; class Aves; order Passeriformes; family Artamidae; genus Gymnorhina; species Gymnorhina tibicen. The sequence goes on along the minus strand of VXAZ01008308.1, from coordinate 1,219,600 downwards.
GTAGCCTGTAGCTGGCTGAGTGTTCCAGAGCAGTGTGGGGAGGGATGGACGGGCAGCGGGAACTCTCCAGCTGGGAAGGGCTCTGTGCTGGGGAAGGAGGGAGCAGCCTTTGAGGGGCTCTGGTGATTTTGCTGTGCCTTAGAGCAGCAGCTTCCTCCCTGTGCTGGTCACGCTTCCCTCCTCCTTCTCTGAACTTCTCCCTTTTCCCTCTTCATCCCCACTCTGGAGGGCTCAGATTTTCCTTTGGGGAAGGGGAGAGGACAATCACATGCTTGCCACGAGACCCTCAGTTCCTTTTGGGAACAGAACTTGCTTCTGCTTTTAATTACCTGTTTAAATTACGTGGCCTGTAACAGAGAACCCCCAATTAGGTTATTCAGGTGTTGCACACACAGGGAAAAAGGGGGAATATCCTTAGTGCAAGCTCATATTTTAATGTGAAACCTATTTTTATGTGCTGGGTAGAGGTGCCAAGAGTCCTTAAACTTTAGAGGAAAGATGGAGAAACCAGCATTATTATTTATTATTTTCCAACACCTCCTACCCCCAGCTCCCGGAGTTAACAGGCTCCCTATAGCTCTCCACTGGCTGGGATATGGTAGATGGATAAACACATTTTATTCCTTTCGAAAGGGGAAAGGTTGTTTACAAGTTTTAAACCAGAATGGAAATGTTGTTTTCTGTCAGGAGCATTTCGTGAACAATAACGAAATAATGTTTAAAAAGCCTTTGAAGTGTCCCTTTCAAACGAAAAACCGAAGTGCTGGGGGCAATATTAAATGCCACAAACACAAAGTATTAATGCTTATTAATGAGCTAAGAGAAGAATAAAATGCAGCTGAAAGCAGAAATTCGTGCCTGACACCAAAACCTTTGTGAAGGCTGTGCCAGATCTCCACAGGAGAGGGTCACATCTTTATTTAAAACCAAATAAAGCCACAAAATGTGCCTTTGTGGGAAAAGCAGCCGTGGGGCTTCCAGAGCTCCGCTGGTGTTGTACTAATGGTGGTCAGGGGAAGATCCTTCTGAGCAGGAAGCACCCGAGGAGCTGGCTCTGAGGTTCCTGCGTCTTCCTTAAGCGATGTGACGTGGTGGTGCTTAAGTGCTGCTAATTCTGCCTGGCAGTGCTTTTCTCAAAGCGTGTTTGGCTGTTTTTTTAATATTAGACATTAGCAGGGGTAATATTTTTGGTGACTTCTCCTTTTCCTTTTAATTATTGTAGCAAGGATACAAAAAGCTTTTAAAAACAGGTCCTTGGATGAGTCAGAGCAAGACTTGCTTGTCTTGAAGAGCAGGTCCAAGGAGAACACAGGACACATTTCCAATTACTTCATGGCCAAACCCATTACAAAATAAAAATATTTCCAAGTGCCAGAGGAGGGAGCCAGCAAAACACAGGAAATCAGGACGTTTCTGCCTTTTTAATGTCTCCTTTCCTAATGAAAGCAGAAGAAATTGAGTGGAGCAGCACCAAACTTTGCTGTCACTTGAGAAAGAGTTGATGAAGTGGTGTCAGTGTGTGACTGATGAGTTGGGAGCGCTCACTTTAAAAATCAAAATTTGTGGCTCTGGGAGGACAGGGCTCTCTCCTTTCTGCTCTGCCCACCTGCTTCAGGCTATTTTTTGCAATAATCTCAGGGGTTATTTCTGGCCTTTTCCCTGCTCTTGCAGCACAGAGTTATCCGTGGGGATAACTTGGGAATTTATGCTTGCCCGGGCCTGTTGCTGCTCTCCCCACAACACAGAGATGGCTTTTGCTGATGGGCTCTTGGATGGGCCAAGGTGCACAATAATTCATGTCATGAATGGTTTGGGTTGGAAGGGACCTTAAAGCTCATCTCATTCCAACCCCCTGCCATGGCAGGGACACCTTCCACTAGCCCAGGTTGCTCTAAATCCCATCCAGCAGGGCCTTGGACACTTCCAGAGGTCGGCATACACACACTCCCTGGACAAAGGAGTAATGGCAGGGACGGTCCCAGCATGGAGCTGCCCTCCTGCAGCCTCCCTTCCCGGGAGGACGTCGGGTTTGCCCGGGAGACGTGCTGGAGCGCGGCTCATCGCTTCCATGGGGACCGTGGGGACCACGGTGCCGCCTGGAAAAGCTGGGGGAGGCAGGGAAAAGGACATCTGTGAGATGCCGGAGGCGTCTCTCCACCCCGCAGCGCTGCTGTCGGAGGCAGGGAGGAAGCGGGAGGGATGGAGAGAGCTGCGCTCTGCCCTGGGCAGTGCGGGCGAGCTGGGTGACCCCAGAACATCCCCGTGCAGCCCCACAACTCCCCCACGGTGCCTGGGATGGGCGGGAGCTGCCGTTGCAGCTCGGTTTTGGGCCTTGCCTTTTGGTTCGTGTGCGCTCCGTCACTCCACAAATTCCCGTTCCCCCTCGCCTTGCAAAATGCCTGCGCCGCATATGAAATGGAGGAGATAAAATTACAGGATCCGAGAATTGGCCGGGCTCTGTGCAATATATAACATACCAGATGGTCCTACAGGATGCCTCTGAAATATCTGTGCAATAGCATTTTAAGAAACTGATATAACTGATCAAGCAGCATATGGAAAAGACTTTCTGTGCTGTGTGAGGGTGCGGTGCCCCCTCTCCCGGCACCTGCTCTGCCTCCCCAAATTAGGGGTGCCACGCAACAATGAGCATCTCCCTTCTTTAATGGGAGATGTTCCCGTCACACATCTGGGACAGGGCCCTGCAGCTGGCAGAGCACCATTCCAGCACAATTTAAAAAAAAAAAAAAAAGAAATAAAGTTGTTGTCATTAAAGGGCAGAGTGAGAACACGGTGGTTTGGTGGCTTCTTCACAACAGCAGCCTCTAGGATGGCCTTAACCTGGGAGCATCCCAAGGACGACGGGGCTGTTTGCAGGGAGTCTGTGACCGTCCAGCTTCCCTCCTGCTGCTCTGTTGTAAACGGGGTTTTGGTCACCTATTTCCCACATCCCAGTGCCTTAAGCAGAGCGGGTTTGTGGGAGCAGACAGGCCCCCAGAATGCTCCTGGTGGAAGGGGAGGAGCATCTCCCTCATCCCTGGGCAGCAGCACAAGCCCAGTGTCTCCAGTTGGAGTTTTCATCCTTTGAGCTCCCCCCAGTCCATCCAATTTCAGATGCACCTCGTGTGCTCATCTTGCCCTTGGTGTCCCTGGGCTGCCTCTCTCCTCGTGCACATCCAAAGCCTCTCCTGCCTGTTTGCTATTCCCTGCTCCTCCTGCTGCCCGTCTGCCTGGCCTCACACATGGGCTGGCCCCTCTGTCAGACAGAGAGGACAATATTTCCTCTCCGCAAGGCTCGGCTCATATTCTTTAAGGTGCCTCGGGGTCAGGGGATGAAAGGCTCCTTGCTGCTTCTGCAATGAGCCCAAGTCGAGCTAAGAATAGATCTATAAACAAGCCAGCAGGGGAGGCTTCCCTGGGGAATCTCTGGGGGCTCTCGGAGAATGTCATTGCTGGAGTCATTGTCACAGGAGATGTGGGCCCTGCCTTTGCCATGGCGGGGACGGCTCTGGGCAAGTCCTCTCCCAGCTTGCAGGTTGCTTTTGGTCCCGAGGAGAAGCGCTGGGGCTGGACACCCCAAAGCTGAGGCAGGACAGGGAATATTGCATGCCATGCCATGGCTGCAGGAGCCGTGGCGGGCGATGCTGCAGGACGCAGCTGGTGGGCTCTTGCTGGGATCTGGAGTGATGGAACCAATTTTCCCTCCCAAACCTGTCTCCCTGGGTACCCTGGGAGAGGGCTGAGGGCTGGGATGAGCTGCAGGGCTGGGTTTTTCTCCGGCACGTGAGATGCTCTGGCAGGAGGCTCCACGCTCGGTTGCTACCCACGCTCGTGCAGAGAGGTATTTCGAGCTGTCAGTCTGGCGTGCTGTCTGTCTGTCCACCCACCCAGGCATCTATAAAAATCCAGGCTGGATTAAATGTCTGTCAGAGCCCTGCTGCTGAGGCCAGGGCTCCTGATGCAGATCTTGTCCTGGAACCCGACACCCAGGCGGAGAGGGTCGGGATTGGAGTGTGAAAGGTGCAGCTTGATCCCTGTTTCTGGAGTAATCTACATAAAAGCTGAGAGTGGGAATCTTGCAGAAAGCAGAGTTCCCTCCTTTGTCTTTCCCGACTCTGTCCTCTGTTATCTTGACGGCTTCTGCTTGGCTGCCGTGTTGCTCTTTAATCTGGAGCCCTCTGTTCTTACCTGAGCTACAGAGGCTTGACGAGGAAAGCCGCTGAACTCGGAGAAAAATGAAAAGGAGCAAAGCTTAAAAAAATGTTTTCTTTCTCTCTCATTCTTAAAAAAAAAAAAGGAGAAAGCCCAACCCCCAGAAGCACACAGCCAGTGAGTGATGCCTGGATTCATCCTTGAACCGTCTCCTGCCTGTGGATCAGGGATGCATCTTTTCTGTCCTGTTTTTTCTTTTCCACCCACTCTTCACCTGGCATTCAGCCACTTTGATCAAAGCCAGGCAAACGAAAAACCCTTTGCTTTCAACCCACTGACTGGGAGAAGGGAATCCTGGCCCGGTCCTGGCGAGAGCATCTCTGGAGAGGATGGGATGGGCAGCCTGGAGCAGTGGGGCGTGAGGGGATGGGGCACAGAAGGAACTTGATGCCTGCGTGGAGATAAAGTTTTGTACACGACGACAATGGGTAATTGCTGTGATCAAAGATCTGTGTGAGGGTATCTTGTGTTTCATCACTCCTGGCACTGGCCCATCCTCCTGATGGCTGAGGGGGGGAGCAAACTCCCTCGCTGCCTTTTCCCACCACCCTCCTTCCCATGAGGATTTCTCCCAGGAGATGGGGTGCTCTGGAGGGTGGTGGTGTTTTGGGGGGGTGGCTGGGAGCACCTGGGGGTGCGCAGGGGCCGGGCTCTTCTCAGGAGTGCCCGGAGAGGGCAACAAGCACAGTCAAAGTACAAGAAATCCTCTGTAAACCTAAGGAAAGCTGCTCCAGGGAAGCGGTGCTCCAGCCCTGGAATAGGTTGTCCAGGGACGTTGTGGGCTCCCAACCTCCCGGTGCTGCCAGGTTTTCCACTGCTCGCAGCACATCTTTGGAGGTGCCTCATCCAGCATGCGGCAGGTAATGATTCTTGACGGGAATTAGGACCCTGTCCATCTGGCCCCGTTCTGCCATCTAACAAGAGGAGATAAGTGCACTTAACAACACACCAGCTCTTGTTCAGGCCCCTTCTTCCCAAGCCAGAATCAATAGCAGGTCTCTACAGCTTTTAGAGACTTAGATCCCATCTTTTCATCTCTCTCTCGCTCATTTTTCCCAAGCAGCATGCGCATGATTTCTCTTTTTTTTTCACGCTGCGGAAATTTTCCCATTCTACCTTTCATCTGCACCCGCGTGGCGCCGGCCCAGCCGGGGCTGCAGCTTGCACACCAGATAAGAAACCGCCCCGCACCTGGGTTCCCCGATCCCCATCTCCACCTCTCTCCTGGTTAAGAGCTCTCCCATAGTCTCATTTATCTTCAAAGTGCCTTACAAACACTAATTAATCCCCCCAGCAACCCGCGGGGGGACGTGATGCGGGGCAGCTGTTTGCCCTCAGCCACTGATGCCAGCACCCTCATTTCTCCCCGCCTCGGTGCCTTCCCTGCTCGCTGGGTGTGCGTGCCCTGGTTTGGAGCAGCAGGACGCTGTCCCCGTGGAAGGGTGGCTGTGTCACAATGGCTGGGGAGCCGCGTGGAAGGAGCCTGACCGGTGGCACTGCAAACCAGGACCTTCAAGAGGTGAGCGGTGCCGCTTGCTCCGTCTCCTCCCGAGCCCCAGCCTGCTTCTCCCTTGGCCGCTCCTGCTCACTGAGTTGCCTTGTCCAGCTTAATTGTTTTGTTTGCCTTCCCCCCGGGGCTGGGTGGGTGCTGCTGGCCCAGCCTGGGGTAACGCGCAGTGTTTGCCCTTGGCGAGGGCTGCGGGGAGGAAGAGGCGCTTGGGGAGGATGCTCAGGTGGGTCCTCGTGCTCTCCCTGCAGAGCTTGGGGTGGCTGGTGCTCAATGGGATTGGGTTGGAAGGGACTTTAAATATTTCATTCCAACACCCTACCGCGGGCAGGGACACTTCCCACTAGACCAGGTTGCTCCAAGCCCCATCCAGGTTGTTTATTCCTGCAGGAGCTCTGAGTTCAGAGAGTCTTTTAAAAAGAAAAAAGCGAGTTTTTTTTTTTTTTTTTTTTTTCCTCTCCTTTTTCCCAAC